>JAZHYW010047364.1:0-14711 GCA_037355805.1 Ixodes ricinus | reverse complement strand
ACTTCGTTCAGTTACGTACTGGAATGCATGGGGCTCTATGTACCAGAAACCGAAAACGAGCAAAAATGGGCTCCATTTTCCCATTGAAATTTTCAGAAAATCACTTATAACTTTTGATTAAGTGACCAGATCAGGCTGAAACTTTGGCATCTGGTTGTGACGTCTACCGCTACCTTCGGGCAGAGAATGAGCGTTGGGCAATGCCTAGTTTATTTTTGCGGTAAAAAAAAAACAGTAAATTTTCTTTTGTGACACCTACTGTACTATTTCAGTGTATATCTATGTGTGTAAGGTCTCTCTTTGCATAGTGGTATTATTGTGTTGAACATTTTATTCGTCCCTAAAGTCTTTTTGTAATAACAGAACAAAAATGCGGCTAATTCGTCCACTAATTTATGCGCCAATATATTTTGAAAACTTATGAGCTGAACAATTTGTTGTTTGATTTTTAATCGCAAGATACCCAATTTACATACTGCGGTTGTCACCTGAGTTTGTTTTGAATTGAGGCAGCCCAACCCGTTGTCGTGCATCACAGCGTCACGCATGTGTTTATCTGTAAAGCTTAGGTGAAGGCCATGCGTAACGATATGCTTACACTTGTAAATATAATGACTGAAATTAAATGTTTATGGATTTAAGCGGTATATGTGTCCGCGAGTGCGTGTGTACCATCATTGGTGTGCGCGGTTGTTTGTTTGGCTATATGTTTCCTGTTTACACACTCACTGCGGTTAACCTAATCACTGATAAAAAAGTGGAGACGAGTAAAAACAGACTGACAAGAGACCGCCAGTCTTTGTATCTCTTTTCGTCGGACTTGGGTTCTCCGTGATAAACGTCAAATTCATGCCGGTTCGCCTATCTTAAACATTGTGCGCATTTTCTACGTTCGTGGGGTTGTATATAAAAATAATATACGCAATCAGACTATTAAAACTGGAAAGACAAGAGCAGTTTGTTTAAATAATCGATGCACCCAATTTGTTTTTAACCGCAGTTAAATACTACTTTTTATGCATTTATATGAAATATTGGTTCAGCCGAATTTTAGAATAATGTGCCTTTTTAAACGATTATGCAAACCATGAAGACTCGCAAAGCGCATCGAAGTTGTTCAAAAGCTCTTCCCAATTCGCGCCCTTAGTGCAGCTAATGTAAGCTCAGACTCGCGAAAACAATAAAACACGAAGCGAAAATAAAAGAAAAGGACCCCTTTTATTAGTTTGGAAAAAAAAATGAAATAGAAATTTTAGTCTTAGACTTGGCTTTTAAGCAGGTGCAGTATGATGGCAGAGGTGAGGCGTTCCTTTGCGATGGTTACTATAATTATTTGGGGGGCATACCAGCAATAATTTTTTATTATCTAGTAGTAGTAATACCGCCGCGTGCTCGGAAATCCCCCATTCCGGTTACGGCCCTGGAGGACACCCTAGAAGGGGGGCGGGGGTAGAGAGAAAGGGAGGGGGAAGGGGGACAGCGATGGGGAGTGGGAAGTGGTGTGTCACGTGAGGTATGTCTTCCCGCTAAATTTAGCTAGGAAACTGAAATGTATAGGTCACGTGACATCAGGTAGCTTAACGTCGATTTTCTCCGCTAAGTTTAGCGGGGAAATTGAATCGGTCTATAGGTCACGTGGCATCAATTTCTCCCCTAAATTTGGCGAGGAAACTGGATTGGTGTTTAGACCACGTGACGTCAATTTTCCCGCTAAATTTAGCGGAAAATGCACGGACGGACGGATGGACCAATGTTTGAGGATAGGGTTTCCGTTAAAAAAGCGTTTCATGCTTTAAAGGGATGCTGAACCGAAATCGGGATTCCACAAAACACGCGGCAAAAGCGTGCAACGGGATGCTACAAGCACCGAAACATCACTCATACAGCGATATCTCAAACGGCCGACCGTGTTTTTCAAGAAAAGAAGGCGCATTTGATAGGTTTGTTGACGTCATGTTTCTCCGAGAAGGGGGGGAGGGGGGGGGGGCGGCCTTGCGTCTTCTCCGCCTCGCCGCCTTGAGGGAGCGAAGGAAGAGAGCAGGAAACTAGGTATCTTGACGTCACGCGCCTCGTCGGCCTTGTTCAATCTCGACCTCTTTTTCTCAAAAATACGGCCGCCCATTCGAGATATCGCCTTACGAGTAGTGTTGTAGGGATTGTAGCGTCTCGCCTACATCTCCTGCATTGTTTTTCTGAAATCCAAATTTCGGTTCACCATCCCTTTAAAGCATGGGCTGGGTGGCGCAAGCCGTCCTTCAATTTGAGATTTTGTCAATCGGCTGTGTCTCTGTGCAGTTTATATGGATATGCTTTCTCATAACACCCCTATTGTAATGCCCACTGGGGGCATTGGTATTAAGTAAATAAATAAATGGGTTCGCTGGCGCGGGCTTTCATCTACACATTCATAGAATAGCCTAACCAGGAACGCGAGCCAACCTCAAACACTTTATTTTTTCCACATTCGGAGAGGAGACAGAAAAAAGCAACTCAGTTGTTGCTCGACAAGCCTCTGCCTCCCCACAGCAGGAAAAATTGTACCGCCTAAGTTAGTACCCAGGACGAGCCCCTTTTACAACGATAATAACCCAGTAGCTTTAGTTGGAAGAGAAAAATAGGGGACCGCTTGTTCATGTTAAACTGTGTCGAGCTTCAACAATATGGAAGACCCATTCGACAATGCACTTTGCGGCGACTGTGCAGGATTCGTTTCGGCCAGGCCCATACCATGGCTAAGGGTGAGGAAATAAATGAAGCTTTGTCCCATTTTTTTTTCATAAAATAAAGTACCACTAGCAAACGCGTGCTTATCACCCTGACGCCTATTGTAGGAGGTTGTATTGCGGATCGAGGAGCCCGGCAGGGCACTACCGGCGGCAATTGCTTGACATCGAGGCAATACATGCCAGCTTATGGGAAGAACGAATAAAAATAATTTTTTTGAAGCTTGCGCGAAGTGTTTCCGAAAAGAAAATTTCATGAGGTTTCTCTGGGAATAGTAAGACAAAATATAATACAAATGAGATAATTCTCACTTGTTCACGTTTCTTCCTTGGGGTTCAAAGCATTTGCTACACTCAAGCGATGGCCACTGGTGATATCACTTGACACCAGCAAAACAATTGCCTCGATCCGCGATTCATGCCAGCTACAATAGACATCAGTGGTTAATCAGCGCCGCCGTATAGACCGTCTACGCGAATGGATCTTTCGTATACCGTAGTTGGAGACTGTAACTGATGTTTTGTGTCTTGCGATGTCTTGTGGGAAAGCGCGCGTGAGGCGTAGCTTTCGATGCGTTAAAGAGGCGCGTATGGTCACCAGAAAGAAGGGCGGGCTGACGTCATGTGCAAGCCACGCATTTTGCCCGTCTCCTTTATTTTTTTTTAATCCGCTTTTCCCCAAAATGTTAGGATAATATGTAAATACCTTTAGAAATTTTTTATATTAATTAATATTAGTTCTCCAATAAGTTTCAGCGGCAAGTTTCTGCAATGTATTCCTTCAGAAAATGTAGAAATACAAGACGAGGTGAGGACAACGTGAGCATAGATTTAAAAAAAAGCATCACATAAGAAAAACAGTTTATATAATCCTTTCCATTCTTGTGCGGAAGGGATATTCAGTAATGCACGGGCAATGAGTTACGCTTGAGAATACCCCGTTTCACACTAAGTCCGACCTTCGATGGATCCATTTCTAGGCCAGGTGGCGCAAGCTACCGCCCGTTATAAAGGCTACAGCCATTAGCGCCCGCCTCCATCGGCTCCATCGGATCGTAGTATCGGCAGCGAGTCGGACGAAATGGCGTGTAAATATACCTCCGGGGCAAAATATTAGTAAACTGTTTTTTCCTTATGTCAAGTCACTCTTGCTCTTGTTATCGTGACTTTCTTGAGGTGGCTCTCCGACGATTGTAGTCCCCAATGAGTAGGAACCATCTTTCTCTACTTTTACCTCAGTTATCCCTCGTGTATTAAAATCTCCTACGTCATTACCTAGATTTAAAAAGACCATCAAACACTACCTTTTGGACGCCTCTGAATAGTTCTGTATATGGGCATGAATCGGGCACGCAGCCAGGATTTTGTTTCGGGGGGGGCGCCCACGACAAAATGCTGTATGAGGGGGAAGCGGGAGGGGAGGCCCCAGCAAAATGGAAGATTTCGGGAAGGGGGGGGGGGCGGGCCCATGCGCCCCCCCCCCCCCCCCCGGCTACGTACCTGGCATGAATGCATGTATGTATGAATGGTATGTATTTTGTATTCTGTATTTGTATTTGTAGTTTTGTGAGAGATTACATGAATATACGCCTGACGAATGTTCGAATCAGGTTTGCTTCACACATGTTTCGAAAATGTCTGCAGACAGCTTCTTTTATGACCAATGTGAGCGTCAAAAAAAAAAAAAAAAGAAGCACGCCTCCAACAGTGTCAGCAGACTGTCTCTTGTATGATGCATAAGCAGTGTCATTTCCTCCTGTATATACTGACAAAGCCTGGCAGATCGCCACGAGAAGCGGCCGACAGAATGGAAACGGTGGAGGGGCAGACAACGGATCAGAGGAGAGCCACGTGACTGGCGCCCCGCTGCGGCGAGACGCCGAAACTCACTTCTCCCGAGCGAACAAGTGTGTTTCGGGTCCTCGCCACTGCAAAAGCTGTGCTCTGACGTCCCGGTTTCCCGAGAAATGGCTCTCTGATGTTCTGTGCTACCAGATCGTCGCGCTCCAAACCTGCGACCGGGCACTCTATGGCTCTGTCGTCGGACTGCCAGGCTCTGTGAGTATAGAGGAGGCTATGGCAGTGTGAGCGCGGCTTAAAACAACAGCGAAGAAAGCTAAGATAAGGGCCCGATGTACCGGCACATTCCGGATGACCCTGGGCGCAATCTCCGACTATGGTCGCGCTAAGGAAAACAGGAATCCCGGCACGGCGTAAAACACGCGTCACGCGCTGTTTGCACATGGGTTTTATACGAAAAGTCATTCGAGTGCTCGCCGTATACCCCATTCGCCTCAAAGGGAATGCCGCCGCAGTGTCCAATGGCAGGAAATGACGACACGCATACGTTGCCGAGCTCGCGTACCTGCGCGTTTACGTCGGGGGCTTTCACCACTTTCCGGTTCGGAAAAGCCGTTTACGCGGTCATGCGGGCCAAGTTCTTTTCTCATCATCCCTTCACTTCCTTTTATTTATTTCGAAATTAAACGCTCATGGAGGGTTTTACGCGAGAGAGATAGAATTTTAAAAACAAAACTAGGACAAAAAAAAAAAAAGAATGAATACGACACTCTACACTACGTTTAGCCAACGATCCAATCGAACCAATAGGCTACTTGCATAAATACGTCACCGTGCACGTTGCATTCTGGGAGCCTGTGGGCAAGGAACGGAGCGCGTATGGATTTTGCTGCCCACTAATTCCCACAATGCACAGCGTGGCATTACTCCGCGTTGAGGCGCTTCGAGATTTTGGAACAAGTCTATCAAGCGGCACCAAAAAATGCATCGTCACGGCTCTCATTGTTTTTGTGGGTTTGTTAACACTGGCAAAACCAATCACGCTCAAAAAATAAAAAAAAATAAAGCGCAGTATCGTGTTGAATTTATGTGCGATTGGTTTTGTCGGTGATAAGAAACGCCTAAAGGCGCTCTGTGACGTCTACATTTTTGGCCTTGCTTGATCCATCCGATTGTAACGTCAGTCGTTGTTTTTAAGATATACGAGCACAACATCGATGGCGTGGAGTGGCAATGGCGGATCTGATATGTAACAGTTTCTTGCGCGCAAAGAATACAATAAAATACAGATTTGTTCCAATAAAAAAAAGAGCCAATAGTAAGGAAGAGGACTCGATTCGATTAGTCCTATGTGATTAGTTGGACTTCGAGCGGGTCATCCGCGTGAGGAGAGGTATAGAAAGTCGACGGACATGAGCGTAAAGTCTTTTAAAGGAAAATAGCGATACATCTTTGCGTAAGGGTGTTAGATGCATTTTTCTTTTCATGTTTCGATGCAGTGACACTTGTAATAGGTATATATTAGACCCTTTTTAAGAGTCCGCGTCATCCAGTATCTGAAGCGCCAACTATCTGAACCCGCCATTGTTTGAGCACGTACTCTGAGCTTTAAAAAACAAGGTCTGCGTCAGCGTTCGACGTCAATTCGGCCCAACTCGTGTCGAAAACGAGTGCTGCGTGAAAGTTCGGCGAAACCACGTATCGAATCACACGCTTGGTGGCCACGAAATGGCGACAATTAATGTTGCTCGATGGGATTTTGCGAAGGGTCGATTTCGAACAATGACGCGATTGGCCCCGTTTCTTTGTCTGTCATTTATTTAACTTTTGGGTGCCCTCGAATGTATTTGCTTTGCATCAGAAGCGAGGTAAGGGGAATAAAAAAAACCTGGGGCCTTTGTAGGTATTAGTCATGGCGGACAGCTACGTCAGAAACGTGTTCACACTACCAATACATGCTCCTTAAGAATCGTAGCTTCTATTCTTTCTTTCGAGCATTGTACGGGTGCGCGTTTATGTAACCACTAGTACGTGACGCAACGTAAAGTCCTGGGTTAGCAGTCGTGCTGCACTGGCCAAATTTCTCATGTACAGCGTGAACAGTGTCGCCACATCTCAAAAGCAGGCTTGCGCGTGGCTTCACTGCACCATGCTGGTTATCATACTTTTAACGCAATTGTATACCAAGCCTCATATTCGGCAAGGGAAGGCTTTCATATGAGCATGTTGAAATTTACCCCGTCGAAGTAAAAAAAAAACAAAAAAAAAACACAATTGAACTGACTTGTTTTACAGACAACTCGAGATGCAGTATAGGCCTAAGAGGTGCGAGACTTGTAGCCGTCGACCTGCCAGACATAGAGCCACGTTGATTAGAAAAAGTTTGGTTTCAAAACTTGATGGACAGAAACTAACGCATAGCACTGCAAAGAGTTCAGAAAGTATAGAGAGAATGAGTGACCACTGTTTATTTATTTCAGGACAAGACGAAAAACCGCAAATATACCTGATCCAAATGAGTTGTTAACAATAGGCACAAGGCGCGGATACGTTATAATAAGATTTGACAATTTCACAAAATATTCTGCCCCGACCCCCGGCTAATGTGGGCCTGATTTTTTTAATACAAAGCTCAAGACATTTTTTTGTCGAAAAAAAAACAGAGCTAGCTCACCAAAACAAGCCAAAAGAGACAAACAGTTGAGGCAATTTCCTTTTTTTTTTCTGTAGACCGACCTAAACATGATGGGACACCGTTTTTCTGGGACTCCCGGTGTGAAAATTTTTTTTTTTATTATCATGAGAATCTTCAGTCGATAAGAAAACGAGACAAGGAAGAGACATTTATTGGTACTTTAAAATAATTCATCCATTTCATTTCTTGTTTGTTAGTTTTTTAAATGCCCACGAGGGGCTCTGCATGCATAAGGAAGCATACAGTCATTGTATGGTTTCATGGCACAAAGAAATAGGAAAATCATCACCTTTATAATGTTATCATTCAGGAAAGACTTGGTTGTTGACGTCCGGAGATTCCAAGATATATGTCCAAAAGTTGTTCAATAGATGTCCTGGTGCCCTTGGGCAAGAGGGATGGTCGTATCCGCCATGTACAAATAAACGGATTTTCAATCGATCCAATCAACATTCGAGAGCCTGTGTTGGTACATCTCGACGTTGTCCCCTGCCGAAAAACTATACAGTAGATGTGTAGTAAAGGGCCACAGGAAAGAGTGGAAACTGAGGGATAAGAAATATAATACCATAATAATATTAGAAGTTAGTTAATTCGGACGATTTTGTTGGCTGGTTAAAGCAACCGCGCTTTTAAGGCGCCCCCACGAGCTCGAAATTAATGCGGCGCTTCCATTTGATCGCTGCGCCTTTCCCGGTAACTTTCGACGTTGCTGCATAACTCGAGAGACCGCTTTTGCCTGCCCGAGCCTCTTGGCTGTGCTCGGCGCCGGCAGCCAGCGCATGTTTTATCCATCAGCGGCACTGCCAAGCGAGGAAAGTGATGGCCCCTGTCTTCCGCGAATGACTTGCGTCAGCGAAGACGGCATTTCCATTTCCTCGTAGTCGCTCCGTTGCACTTGGCTCTTCCTCCCTGCGACGTGTACCGTACCTTACGGGATACACGCGCGGACAGGGGGCCTGCATTTTTATCCCTCGGTGAAAAGCAACTCATATCGAACAAAAATATATCACCTTTATCCCAAAGCCGCGGTCAGAGTGCTTATAATGCATCATACGAAAGGCTGTCTACAGTCCACGTCGGTGTTTCTTCCTTGTGACGGACACATTGGTCGTCTGCGGACATCTTCGAAGCATGTGTGAATGCTTCCAACATGCTTAAAGTGGGTCCGCACATAATTTTCTCATCTGCACGAAGCACCGTGTCTTTTGTAATAATACCATACGAAAGAACCCTATATGACATGTATACATGTTTCTCAGTGATGAACGCACATGGATGGATGGATGTTAGTGGCTATGCTCTTTGTAACGGGCGGTAGCTTGCGCCACCTCGCCTGTCTAAAAAGACAAACATATATGATTCCTCCCGCCCTTTTATAACCAATTTTCTCCCCTCAGGCCTTGTGAGATATCACCAGGATGATATGTCACTTTAACGTTCATTGTTGTCTTCTATACTCTGCCCGTCACACGGCACACAGATGATGCATTGTTCTCTTCCACTTGTTTTTAATATATTTTGACGATATTTTAATTAAATAAATGTGGCGCGCGGTGGCCGACAATAATTTGTGCGTTTTACGCTTGTAATACGTGTATAAAATGTGGGAGATTGTCTCGAATCACATAAAATTGCCAAGTCCGCGCTGATAAAAATATTTAATTTCCAGGTTTTTTTTCAAATGGCTTCTTAATGGCATTATGGGACATGACAGTCGTATAGTCGTATAGTGCATATGGGTTTTGTCAGTAGGGAATATACTAAAGGTATAATTATTTCGTGCTTTTATTTATCCAGAAAGTGCAATTAAAGTGTAATTCTAGGATATTCAATATGTAAAGTATACGTTGAATACGCTTTTAGTGCTATACTTCGCTATCTGGTGGTGTGGCTCGCACGTTGACATAGTCTGACAACTAAGGAGTACACAGTAAACGTATCTGTTTATTACACCATAAGCAAACTAACAAAAATACTTTAAGTATAATTTGCCAAGTGTGTCATAAAAGTAAATAATGGTACACATTTTTAGTGTATGCCTTTTTGTCACGGGCTGGACCGTTGGTTTAGTGCTTACTTGAATGAGAGCGTCGTAATGTTAGCAGAACATGCAACTGTAGGCGGTCTACGTAGGTTTTAGCAAAATCTCGCAGCACTATGAAAGGGTTCTCCTCCGTCAATTTTTTAACTACCCAAATTAACGGTATTTGTTCAATACCCAGTCTCGATTTTTTTTTCCGGCAAGCTCTAGTAGCATTCGCTCTTTCTCGCGTGAGTTGAAACGTGGTGGCGCCAGCGTGCAAATTGCCCTCAACCACTTCCGGTACTGAACTAGACAGCGGGTTTCGCAGTATTTGTAAGATTAAATATACACGCTATCTTCCGAAAATGACCACTTATAGAAATGCCAGACTTAACTCATTCTTATGGGGAAAGAATATTGAGTAAAAAATTAAGAAATATATCCTTGAATCGGAAGTGTGCCGGGGCTACCCAACAGATGGCGCCACAAAGTTTGTTGCCAAACAAAAAACGGTGAATATCTATGTTCAAAATGGGTAGTATAGACAAAATGCCAAATGAAGACCATGCCAAAGCAACTTTCAAATTTCCTCATGCTTTCCAGTGGCGTCACGTGTGTTGCAGACAGCCTCGCAAGTCGTGCTGGCAGTATAGAAAACAATCTGTGTCGGGTACTTCTTTTTTTTTTTTGTGCTGCTGGGCGAGTGCTGGTTTTAACCTAAACGGTGGGAACCAAGCGTATATTGGATCGTCTAACCGTCTAAATTTTTTTTCGTTTTGTTTTCTCCCCGATTTTTTTTAACTCTCGTTTTTTCTGGCAGAAGTGCGAGCTTTCGCTTTCATTTACTCTGGAAGTAACGTAGATGCGCGGACGTATAGCCTCCGGTAAAAATATTTTTGAAGTGTGAGATCGGCGTTTGCGGTTGTCCGGTTTTTAGAGCGGTAGCTTTATAGGGTCAACCAATCTCAGGAGCCGCGTAAGCACGAAATGTATAGGTCGGTTAGTGTGTAACCGCAACACAACTTTGAAAAACAACAACAAAAACGGCAACCAGTGCCAGGGGCAGAACCCCAGTATAACTGGCAGGAAGCCGAGTGTGCTGCACTCAGCATAAAGGAACGGGAGGAGCAGAAGCAAGTGGTGTGAGAAAGCGCGCGGAGCGGGAGGGGTGGAAAGGGCAATGGCAGAAACAGGTGATGAAGAGAGAGAGCGCGGAACGAGGAGTGGAAAGGGCAGAAAAACGCGCTTTCCTTCTCTTGGTGACTCAGAAAATTCGGCGCAAAGACATTGCATCTGGGTGATCCTGAACGAAAGCGCGCGCAACGTCACAAAGAGGCAATAGTGTGACGTTATCTCTTTTCATACAAAACCCTGCCATAGACAACACCTGGGCTAAAAGCACCACCCACCCCACACACTGAAATACTAAATTTCGTCTTGCCCTACAGCTCCACCCGACCTAAGAGCACCATCCACACATAAAGCTACCGCATTGAAAAGTGTTTTACAGGATAGCCAAACATGCAGTCAATTTTGATTTTTATTTGTTCCCAATCTTTGGGTTTATTATTATGAAGATTGTATAGTAGTTTATTGTAAATTTTATAAAATTATTACCAATGTCCACAGAATACAAAAACAAACGCATAAAGTTTAATGCTTTTATAGCTAGTTTAATCGTGTAAAAAAACAATGAAACAATTTTAGCAAAACATATTGCACCCTTTATCCTCTACGTAGCGTCGGATTGTTTCCGATGTCCGCTCAGGCGCATATAATAGTTGAACTTCAGCCCAACTTTGCAATGCAACTTCGAAAAACTCGGTCCCCGGCCGCATCTTGGCGGGTTCGGGACGACCTTAGTCTAAATAAGGGGTCTCGCGAACCTGCAGAAATTTGAGTACGTCAAAGTTAGATATTTTTTTTCTCGAATTTTATTGTACAGTTCGTCTAGCTTCAGCCTGTTAACCGCTTGAGGCGTGTCGGAGTCCACTAACGATGATGTCATGCTCAGGCCATGTACTCTAGGTGGTATTGGCTGACGCCGCCCGGCGGAGGAGGAGGGTATCAAACTAACCGGATTATTACCAAACTGCACGTTTACTTCTATACTGCGTTGACATTGGTAATCGTTTCCTCAGGTTTTAAATAAACTACACATAAATAATTGTCTTCCGAATTCTTTTCGTGCGTGGGGAGGGTCAGGCAAAACTGTTGCAAAGTCGAATTTTTTTTTCTTCAAAATATTAAAGGTTCACGAACCAGTCGAACCTTGGGTTCGTCAAAAGTTCGCGACACTCCTATACACCTTTGCAAGGGGGTTCCGCGGCTTAACCTCGAACCGCGCGCCGAGGTGAGGCAGACCCACACTCCAGCCAGGACGTTCGCCGCTTGCCGTACAATGTTGCCAAGTGTCTCTTGCTGAAGCATACACCACTGAGCGCAATAAGAAGATTGTTTTCTTTAATATAAAACACACAGATGTTGTTTTTGATCGCGAAAGAGCCGAAACAATTAAATAAAATACCTAAACCAGTAACAAACCGAAAAATTACAAGAATATATAAAGTCTCAAAGCGCTCATCAGAATGCGCCAGAAGCCGCATGGCCATTGCATCAACGATGGCTGCGCTCGCGGCAGCTCTGCTTTCCACGACGTACTGGAACAGGGGCTGCGATCGTTATTCACGAACTCATCTCTGTGACGTCACGGCGCGGTGGTGGCGCGTCGGTCACACTTCCGGTCTGGGGCTGTGGGCAGAAGTTCCCATGCCAGACGTGTATACTTCCTGCGTTGTTTTGAAGAAAACCAGACAAAAACCTGCCTTCTCGTCAAAACGCCGCGACTGGGGCCGTACCAAAAGTGTCGAGAAAGGTTTGAAGGTCAGTTTTCACGTGCTCGGTTCGTCCGAGAATCTGGATACGTGCCGTGAAAAGGGAAAAGCAGACGCCGTCGGACAACGATTGCTTGGACGGGAAGCACCTTGGGTTGAATTCACGGATACTTGTGGTCATCAGATTTATTTGTTTTGTTCCAACATGAACGCCAGACAACCGTCAAGTTGTGCGGACCACCTGCGGACTACGTTCAGTGCGTCTTCAAGTTCAAACGGCCGCCTGATTATTCGAACTGTCGTCTGCTCTTTCAAACGTTTCTGCTTGTCGTCTGTTATCTTAGACGACGCCGGTCCGTAGACCAAATGTTGGCCCGGTACTTGCGATAAGAAGTGAGTGCAGGCCTCAAAGGACTTAAATTTGAAGGTTGGTAAGCAGGCTCGATGTAAACAGTAGATACAAGGAGATGTTGATCATTGTTACCGGTGACCATCACCGACTTGTTATGCCTAATTCAGTTGGTCCGATTCTGCTTGCGATTTTCAGTATCGACGTCGACCATCGCAGCTACGGTTCACGCTTTTGCAGCCCGAGCGGCGTCGCGACTGAAAATTCCGAGCGAAATTCTCATCGTGCATTCTGCGGCGTCCACGCGGAATGAATCGCCACATGTCACATTATTCACGCGAAGTTTTGCGGTGTAACGAGCCTCGTTAATTCCGCTGACGCCACTCAAGATAGTCAGACATCGTCAGGAAGACATAGAACCAACAATTCGAACGCGAAAAAGGGCGGGGCCACTCACACTGACGCCGACATTATCGAATTTCAATGGTGTGTTTATGGGCGACGGCGAGCTTCTTGCCCACACCCTATCGCGCATGCGCGGCGCCGGTGGCGTCCGCTAGGGGCGCTCTGGTTTGTTTGTTAAACCTTAAAGGGGTACGAAAACAAAAATCGAAATATTCAAATTTCATTCGGAAATAACTCAAGCATGACGGATAATAACCGTAAATGATAATCGCACGTTTGTATTTTGAATGACTGGCTATATTTTTCGTTCCAACAGAGCACTCGAGCAAGCGCTCGAAGAGAAGCGAACGGAGAGTGCGATGCGTCATGGGATATCCGGCGCAAACAAAAACAAAAAGAAAAGATTCCCCGCATTCGTGACGTAGCAATGCTGGCGTGGTTATGAGCTTTGCCGTTGGTGGCGTTGTCAGCGTTGTGGTGGTGTCAATAGACCATTCTATTTAGCGCTCTGTGGGCGGCACCATTTTGTTCGACAGCAGCGCCCTCTCCATACATCCGGGAAATTCACCGGGTTCGGCGGGGTAAAACGAGAGAGGGCACGCGCCTGACTCCGCCAGCAAACCTGGAGGTTGCCGCTCTCCATCTTTGAGCTGTATCGGCGGGCTGTACGGAACATCGAACTCTTGCTCGTGGCTGCCGTTGTGAATTGGTTCGCGTTCGTTATAATAGTTATGTCTACTTCAAAATCATCCTATAGCTCTCTGTTGTTCTATTTCTGTAAATGATCAACTAGCATATCTTTTTTCCGTTACTTAAATAGCAGTTGAGTCATCCGGCAGTACTACCCCCAACTACTGTGTGGATTGCGGCAGGAGAGCACGTTTTTATATATTATTTCAGACTTCCACTCATGGTCGCTAAAGGCCTACACTAGTACGAACTTTGTAAAGTAAAAAAGTACAGCAACCGGATTTAATTTTCGCCAGAGAGACCGGCCAATCTGACACAGTTTTCCCTATTTCTTTTTATTTGCACGCAGGTAACAGCACAATTGAACCCTGTTCGTCTTTTTATCTAGAATAGTATTACACGGCAACTGGCATACCAAAACCTGCGCATCTGCGCTTCAAAGTTCCAAAATGACGCGATTTTAAACACAGTTGCACGCCAGCCGGACGCTAGCTACAGCCCACTCGGCGCAGCACACGACATGCGGAGTGAGAGGGGGAGTGCATTTTTTCTCTTTTACCCTCTCTTCTATGACCCTAATAGCCTCGTCCCACTAGAGCGACAAACACCGGTTTTTGTCCGACGACACCACAAAGTTCCGTGTCGCCGATGCTGTCCCACTGCAACGACCAACACCCGCGACAATCGCCGACAAGCGCCGACAAACGATCGACGACGGACGAGTTCTTGTCTGTCGTTGGACTTGAAGCGCAGCAAGCAGTCCCACTGAGGAACATCTCTCGGAGACAAACTTATCCTCCTCGCCCGCTTATGCCTTCTGTTGCCTCCCTTCCCACCCTTCTACCCTTCCTCCCGGAACGAGAAGCCCTTGGCGGCCACTCCTCGTTCCCGGCCCCGCAGTTCCGGTCCCTCGATTGCACGTAGTGGTCGCGGGCGCGGCTTGCTGGCTGGCGCCGGGCGGTCGTGTTGCGAAAGGGAATTTGCTGTGGCTGGTTTTGCTCGCGAAAACTTGGTGCGCGAGGTGGTGCTTCAAGACGCCGAAGTCTACGCCCCTGCATCAGGATGGATACACCCATGTGCGAGGACTGACCAAAGTAAGACCGCTCACCACGAAGTAAGACACGACGTTCCGCGGCAAGCCATTCCGGCAGACGAGAGACTTGTCATCACGTTCTGTGATAATTGGGAT
>JAZHYW010047363.1:0-16202 GCA_037355805.1 Ixodes ricinus | reverse complement strand
CCTTATTAATGTCCCTTGAGCTCGCTATAGTTGGTACTCAGGCAAGAAAAATATTAAAAAAAGCCTTTTGATTTATTGACAAAACAAATTTCGGAGGAAGGGACAGCAATCGCCCTCCTCCATAATCTCCTGAACAGTTCTGACGCGACTGCTGAAGCAAAAAAGCTCGACCCGCCGGAAAAAAGAACCGCAAACCAGACGCTTGCATACTTTCTCTGTTGGTCGTCTGCTTCAAGAACGTGAAAACACTGCCGTCCTATGCGCCAGCTTTCCCACAATGTTTCTCCTCCTATCACGTGATTTCCCGCCGCACTGTGAGTGGCCGGCGCGGAAGCTGCCGCTCTGCCGCGGCGGCAAATTTCCAACCTGGTGGAACCGTGCCGCTCAACCGCTGCGGCTGGCCAGAGCGCCACGACGGCAGAAATCGCGCCGCTCTATGGCCGAAATCGCTGCATATGAAATCCACTTAAGGGTCGCGCCAAAATGCCGTCGGTGAAACGGCGACAGAACTCTTGCTGCGCACTTGGTTGCAGAACAAACTACATCCGAGTGAAAGGCGTGAAAACGGCGTCCCTTTTTCGGCGTTCTAAAGGACAGTGCCAGAAGAGATCTTTGGGAAAAGAATCTGCAACTATTTGAAAAGCGTCTTGAAGAAACAAGCGCTGTCTGCAGAGCTGCACTTCGGCCCACTTCAGTCTGAGGACGACGTCGCATAATCGAAGGAAGCAAGTGAGGATTCCTTGTGCGCTTACGTCAGACGCGGTGTGGACTCTGCTGCCACGTGCACCCCAGGACCTTAGGGGTGACCCTCCCGCAGGACAAGAGGAAATTTAGCGGAAAGGGAAGTCCACCAGAGCCCTTCGTTGCAGAGTGATCGGGGCTCTCTCGGGAAACTGACGTGTTGTCACCAGTGGTCAACAGCGAGGTCTCTGCCGTGATCCCAGAAGGCATCGACCGCGACGCATTGAGGCTCCCTGAATATGCCAACTCCCTACTGGGCTGTTCACAAGCTCACCAACTTCAACGGTGTTGCTTATTTGGAGACTGCTCTTGAGCCGAAGTCAAAGAAGATCAGCATCGAAAGTGCGGTGTTCATTTGTTTCGACAACGTACCTGATGTGGTATGCCAAGTATACTTTCAGGGCTGCACATTGTAACCATGCATGTGCGCTGCACATTGCAACCATGTATTTCAATGCCGTGCTATGAACTATTACAACTTTTATCTTGCCTTATTTAGGTTGTGCTGTCTAAATGATAAAAAGCACTTGTCCTGTTTTCCTTTTGGAATCTTATAACGCATTACTTTGTACATATCATCTCATAATCATCATCACTAGACGTGGCACCCTTGGGCCTCCATGGTACGGGCCGCCGCCTTCCGCGGTGCCACGGCTATCCTAAGACAATAAAGATTAATATTAGTATTATTAGTATTATTTATATTGATAATATTATTATTACACTTTCAGCCCACGTGGAATCAATTTTTGGACTTAAGTACAATATTATACTTATACGTGATAAATATTGTCACGGCTTATAAGCCATTTCTACATCGGTGTCGGAGGCGAGAAGTCCGACCCCTTTCCGTCTGCCCTTCCCTGATTTGCTGAGTAGCTGCTTGCTTCCCCACCAAGAGCATGCGAAAGTTACTCCTTGAAAAGTAAAGTAAGCGGGAGTTACTGTCACCTGAGCAGAAGTATACACAAGTTACAGTGACAGTTACACACTTAAACCGTTTGGGTTAGTTATTTAAAAAAAATGTAACTAAGTTACATCGCGGCAGTTAACTACTTCAACCAATACGCACAATGGTTGGAAGTCGGGCCATCACTCCCTAACGTTAGTAACTGAGCAAACTTGCCTTAGTCGTTGTTTCTAGACAAAAACAGTAGCCAAAAAAAAAAGGGAGAAATATTAGCATCAGCTTATCCCCCACTCCAGGGCAAAGAGCCAACGCGGCCACGGTGCCTATCCCAGGCCGCCAACGTTAATCACAGCCACGCTGCTGGTATTGGCAAAGTTGATAAACGCGCGCTGAGCTCCGGGGCCCGTTTGATCGAAGCCGGTTAACTTTAACCACGGTTCAAACTTAACCGCCCTTCCCTACCAGGGTACCTAAAAAAGCACTTAACCAAGTTTGACGAGGGCTGTCGATGAGCGATAGCTTTTTGTTTTATTATGGGGTGGTAGCTGGTGTCACCTCCTGGCTGTAGCGAATATAAGTGGCTTCCGTGGAAAGGTTCCCGAAATGGGGGGACTCCAAAAATGCGCGCTACCGTGTTTTCGCGACGCAGCGTGGCATACATTTGAGCTCAAGAAACAATTTTTGTTGCTCGTGGCACAGGTAATCGGTAAGGCAAAACTAAATTAACTCCTTGTTTGGAAAATTCCTAAATATTTGACTGTCTGAAGTGAAGGACAAGCCTCTGTTGAAATTTCCTTCCAAGTTCGAAAGAGGACGACGAAATTCCAGCCCTAGAAACGATGAGAAAGAAGCTGAGTAGTGAAAGGCGGGCGTTACATCGGCAGCATGGCTGGCCAGCATGTAAGAACTGTATATAACACCGTCATAAATTTAAAACCTGTAATTCGGCTCCAGTGAAAAATTCGACCTATTATTAAATTACCCTAACTTTGAGGAGAACACTGGAAGTGCGTACGTCAACGATCAGCGCGCGCTGGCCTTCCACTTATAAAATATTCGAAGTAAACAATCATAATAAATCTTTGACGAACGCGCGTGCACAGCAAAATTTGTTGTAGGCTTTTTGCTTTAGAACACTTACTACTGCAGACGCCAGCACGCGCAGCGCGTTGTAACTACACTCGTAGCATGCACCTCGGTGCTTGAACAACTTAGCAAAAGGTCTGATGGTGACGCTGTCTGCTTTTGTGTGCTATCAGTACCTGGCCATGATTGAGTCAAGGCAATCCACTTTTCGGAGACGTTTGCCATCGCCGACAGCTGTCGCGTTCATTTAGGCTTGGGAATTGCCAGAATCCGAAAGACTATCTAAAAAAATGCGGTGAGGTCATTGCTCATGCTTTCGGCGTTTTAAGTGAGGTAGGGCAAATCGAAAGCCTTCTGCACCATTCGTACAGCACGACCCCAAACGCGCCCGATATTGCGGCTACAACGACGTATTAGTTCCAAAGCGAGCGGCGCCCACTGGGTGGGCGCACCGGCGCACCGCCATGTTTCCCCGCCGTCCTTACACTGCCGGTCACATGACCTAAAATTCCCCCTCGTAGAAATCCGGGCTAACCTGCGGTTTGTTAACCAGCTTCGAGCAAGCGGGCCCAGAGCATTGTTAGATGTCGGCTATTCTCATCATCGCAGTGCTTGGACAAGAGCCGCTATACTTCGTTTCACCTTATGTTGTACCGCGGCGAAAGCTGGGGAAGCGCGAGCTCTAGCGCGGCCAGCCGCTTCTGGAAAGTCCACGGAGAGCTTGTAGTCGCCGAGATGTGCCCCAGAGCAAGCGAGCCTCGCGCTTGTAGCCTTTCCTGCGGTACATCATAAGGTGAAACGGAGTATTAGCCGAGTGTCCGCCGAGGCATTGACTGTTACGAGCCGAAGTCGAGTGCTCAGTTCACGCCGTTCTCGCGTCCAATCCATGAGTCGCGCTCGACTGTCGTCAGGCGGGTGGTTTCGATCCTGCAATTACGTCATCAGGCTTTTTGCAGAGAAGGCTAGACTGAAGGAAGTAGTCCCCTTTTATCCCTGTAATTTCACCGCGACAAACAAGCCTCCGAACCAGTGGCGGTCTATTCAGAGCATACCCGGGCCCGACAAACACCCGGTTACGCCTCTGCCAAAGTCTTGAACATTCCAACCCGCCATCGTTTCCATGACCCATTTAAAGGAGAGTGGCAGCCGCCGTTTCCAAAGGAGATCCAGCCGGTTGATTCAGGTGCAGAGGCCATTACGGGCCGGTGGCTCAGCGGGAGTTTCCGGTAAGCCTCAGTGCAGGAGGCTCATTTACGCCAGGCCTCCCTGGGCAACGCGAGACGGGAACAGTCACTTAACTATCTCATGCGCTCAAATGAGAGCTATTTGGTAATCTGTGATTCGCATCAAATAGAACGCCGTCTTTCGCTAAAGTGTCATTCAATAAGAGGTCGTGGAGGCGTCGTTCGCTAAAAGGTCGTTCGATCAAGTGACTGCGCCCCAAAAACTTCGAAGTCTTCACACGCACGATAACGCTGAAAAACAAAATGCCTATCACCACTAATGCTATTGCCGCGGCACTGACAACGGCTTCAGGTACAAACGTTTACTTATTGTTTGCAGTGTCGCCTGTTTCACTTATGTAGCTCTCTCTGTTAGTATTGTGTTCCGCGCTAGGGGACACATGCAGCGAAAGGAGCTTTATCAGGTTGCAGGTTTCAGTCAACATGATCGTACTCGCCGTACTCACTACACTTTTTCGGACGATAGTCTCGTGAGTTTCCGGAGCGATAACCGCTTGCTTCACTGCGGAACGCAGATCGTCTGCTCGTGCCCACATGGAGCCAGGTGACGTCAGAACGATGCCGAGCCCTGATTGGCTTAGACTGAAGGATAGTGGCAGACCTGAATGCTAGATGCCTCGAGATCTACCCACTATTTGTTTTCAATCATCCACAAGAGTCACGTTCTGACGTCATCACAACCCCAGGAACAGTGTTGCCATTTTTAGCGATTTCGTAGCTGCCAGATTTAGCGATTTTCGATACATTTAGCGACAGATTTGCTTCAATTTAGCGGCAAGCGACTTTTTTTTAGCGACTTTGGCGTTCAAACCGTAATCTTGTTATTTTGAACAATTTCAGAGATGCTCGCGGGCTAAACCCTTTTGCTTCTAGCCGAGTTTGCTTTCTTTGATATATGCCCAATTTAGTGGCGCGCTTAAAAAGAAATGTCAATACTGTCAGCACTGCAGACCATCTTCTCGCGCCCACGTACCCACGTGCTCTCCGCCAAACGTTGCTACCACCAGCCAAGAGCGCAGCTGCTTCGCTAGCTCTCGCTGCATCGTTTCGATTCTAAAGCTTCGGTTCGCGTTTCGATCCTGAGATGCCGAAAGTGGAAGTGCACCCAGAAATTCGGAGATTAATGACTCAAGGATCCTATGCTGTGCAACTGGCTGGTTTGCAAGACCAAGAAATGTGGAAAAAGTTGCCGAGTGCAAATATTGAAGGTGTGAACTTGGGACCAAGAGTCTCGGGAAGCACTGGCTGGCAGAGAAACACAAAATACCGAGATATGATCATTTGAGATTCACTTACTTTGAAAGGGTTTAATAAGCTTTTTGGAATTTAGCGAATATTTTAGCGACTTCCTGGCGAATCTAGCGACTGTTTAGTGACTTCTAATCTCACTTAGCGGCGCCCGCAAAAAAAGTTGGCAACACTGCCCAGGAAAAGAAGCAGACGAACTTGCCGAAAGTGTTGCACACGAGGTTCCGCAATGTTGCTTTATTAGCATTTTTAATAAAGTCAGGCTCGTCATTTATCACTCAAAAATAATATAATTCAAGTTCCACGCACGATGGACACAGTATTGCGTCAAGCAACCTCAAGTGCTTCCGAAGATTAGAAGAGCTCGACGATGACGCTCGGTTTGCCTTCTGGGTTCCGCGAAGTTCACATTGAACTTCCAGATTGCGGCAGTCCAGTTGTACCGAAAACTCGAAGAACTCGTGATAAGCGGGCCATGGAAGTGTGTTGCAGGATGCTCCCTAGAGCACTCACGCGAGAGAGCGTCGAAAATTTCCAAAAGTAACTGTAACTAAGTCGAGTTAGAAGATACACAAAAATGTAACTAATTCACACGGGGGAGAAATCCCTCGATAAAATGGAAACTTGGGCGAATTGGTGATTCATATTCTAAGTTTAACAACGCAAGATCAATCACACACACCAACACACAAACGGTCAAACACACGCGCTGACTTACGACTCGTTTTGTATTCTGTTACTTCTTCGTTCTCGTCATCGGGTTGCCTCTCCCAATCACCGACACACAATTGTGTGTCGGTGCGTGTGATTGATCTTGCACTGTTAACCTTAGAATAGAGAAATCCCTCCCTTTGCTTTCCGCGATGCGCACCGCTGGTAACAACGTCACTCCTTTGCACGGAGCCGCGCTGACGTAAGACATCCCAGGGAAAAGAGGGGGGGGGGGGGGGGCTTTTGCTCGGGCTGAACAAACAGTCCCCACCTTGGCATGTCGTTTGAGGCACCCGATCGGATCTTCGATATTCATCAGTGCCGCCCTCAAGCCGCTCCTCGTACAACTGATCTTGGATTCCACATTCATTGTGTTTCATCCCCATTCAAAAAACATCATTTTCTTCTCTTTTTTTATTTTTTATTTTTACAGGAAGCTGTGTGTCGTGGGTTGCATCTAACAGCGCTGCTGCAACAACCACGTATCGCAGCTTCGTGTATGCCTTCGTTTTTCTACTCTCGTCAGCACACGCCGCGAGTCGTTGTCGAGAATGCGACCGCTGAATGCGCCTGATAAGTGATAACACTGACATCCCTCCCGGCTCCCCGCCGGTCGTGTGAATGCGGTGTCGGGAAAAGAGACCTGCTGGTTCCGCCAATCACTGACGTCATGCACATCCCTCCCGGAAAAGCATCCCCCGTGTGAACACCCCTTTAATTGCAGTTATAGTTACTAACATTTTATTGTATAACTTGAAGATACTTGTGATTACCTATTTTCCGGACTATAGTCCGCGGACTATACATGTTTAAAAGTTAAAATTTTAGCCGGTGCAGACTATCTACAAGTACGTACTATATATACAAGCCTTTGTATTGCTCTAGATCGTTTACTGTGACAAGACGCGAAGGATTTTATGAGTGACAGAGTATATTATTAGAGATTTATGTATGATTCGAGCTTCTTTGTGAGCTAATACAGCAGGCATGGAATTTTGTGAGGATAATTTTTACGTTCGGATTAGGCACTAAGTGCGCACTATGCGGCGCGTGCGGACTACGCATCGGGTGCGGACTATCTAAGCAACAACTTTAATTTTTGACCCCAAATTCGCCCTTGCGGACTATAGACCGGGTGCGGACTATAGTCCGGAAAATGCGTAGTTGCTCTTATTCCCTTTATACTTTTTGTCTTGGGCGTGCGGAAAACAGCAGCGAAGCAAACTTAAACCAGAAAAATAAATAATTTGTAAATTAGAAGCGCCAGTTTTCTCATCAACAGAAGCTAGTGAGATGTGTAACGTCACTACTCCGAAGAAACCCTTACTAGGGGAGTTGCTATGGGCGAATACTTGGGACATGATTTCGCCCAGAAAGAACCATCGTTAAAAAAATCAAACGTACAATTTAACCGTCTAAAAAAAAAAAAAGCTTAGATTTCACATTTACCACGACAGAAGTTTGCCGAAAATCGGCTGCTTCTGAAATATTTTGGGCTGCAAATTCCGGTTCTCGAGACGTCTTCAGATGCCTGCTGACGATGATTAGCGTTCGACAAGTTGTGCATTTTTCCTGCGGTGCTGCGCTTTCGTAAAAAAAAAAAAAATTCCACGGGTTCTCAAGGGCATTTACGATCTTTTACACAGAGTTTAAAAAAAAACTGTTCTGCAAATGATGGTGAACGAGCAGAAAACGTGTATTTTAGCACACAGCCGCCCAGCCTCTGTAACACTTTACCCAGCAGATTTACACGGGCCCAAGATAATCGATTCGGAACTTCCGGTGACCGCATTCGAGGAGCAGTAAAAAGCGATCATAGAGGTCAGTGTTGAAGCCGGCCAAAGGCAAGGCCAACAGGCAGCAGTCGCGTTCGGCCGAGAAAGCGTACTCCAACGCGGCATCATTGTGTGACGAGTTGGTCTTGATACCCTTGATACCCGATGACACCAACGCACGAAAAAAGAAAGACCACGATATTACACACCTGGTGATGCGATAAGCCTAACGTAGCAATATATGTTTATATTTTTATTTTACGAGCAAAGAGATTGCAAAACGCTATCTCTTTGCCAGGCTTGCACGTAACGCGTTGCAAGAAGGCGTTACTTCCACCTAGTTACTTTTCTCGGTAGAGCAGCTACAAGGTATTTCCGAGCGTTATTTTGTTTTACAAAGTTGTCTTTGAGCGGGGCGACAAGCTTCTTAAAAAGCATAGCGACGTCGTTCATTTTCCCATCTCTAGACAAGCTAATGTAACGGTCAGCACCAAATTCGAAAAGGCAAAGAAACAATTTTCACCTGTTCACACTTCGTTCGCTAATCATCCACTATGAAGCTTCTTCCTGAACCCTGGTTTTAAGTAGATTTTTGCCCTCTGATATTTCTTGATCTCCCTTACTCTTCCCTTTTGCAAGATTTCGTTTTCAAGCAGTGCTTTAGTGGAGCAGGTCACTGTACAGAAAGAGTAATGCAAAAGCACTGATCTCGAATTAACTTCAGATTTCAGGGTTTCCTCGTGTTTTGAGGGTGTGTGGATGGCACCTTTGTGGACACCAGATGCCCGCACATAAGGATGCATTCACGTACGCGAACAGACATGGCAAGAAGTCCTACAGCATGCAAGCAATTTGTAATTCCGATCGCAAGTTTCTTGATGTCATTCTTGGCCACGTGGGTGAAAATACACGACGCGCGACGCACGGACTTGCCACAAATCTGTGAGGGCGACATGGAGACGCAGTGTACCCCCTCAGGGAGTACCTCATAACTCCATTTAGGAACTACAATACTGAAAACGAATAAAACGATTTCCCATTTGCCCGTGGTAATTGGAGGGGGGGGGGGGGTCGAAGCTTTGTTCGGGAATCGTGATGAGTAGATGCTCCCGCAGTGGCGCCACCCTCGGCGGCACTCGGCAGTACACCGTACTCATATACATTAGCCGTGAACGCAATAACGCAATAGCACTGCATGCTTTGCGCGGCGGCGTGGCGCGCGATTGTTTTGGTACCGCCGAATTGTTTCTTTGTTTATTCATCACGTTTGCGTGCAGGATGCCGCACTAGTGCGCTGCAGAGGGCTGCGGCAACAGCGTGCTGAAATGCAAGACGCCAACCCACGAGTTTCCGAACGCTGAGAAATTCCAAGGCGTCTGGATCCGTCTCGTGCGTCATCTTCTCTAGGGCACCGGTGAAAACCGATCGCCGGCGACCATTTTCGCGATGAGGACTATGAAAGGCGACCCACGGTCCTCAGGAACATTCGGTTGGTATACCAAGAATATTCGGTTGCTACCAAAAAGATTGTGCCTTTTTTTTTTTTTTTCAGGAAAAGAAAAGCAGAAGAGCTCAGCGAAGCGTACGAAAATTGAAGCAAACTGGTAAGTGAATAAGTGAACACGCTGATAATAAAACACCTAACAACTAAACAACACATACCTCCAAGTTGACCAATCATAATTAAATGCGAGGCATTTCTTGGCGACCCCCACCCCCTCCAGGTTTTGTCGGGAGGACGGTCGGTCTGTCAAATGGTTCGTACGGTTCTAGCCAGAAACGCCTGTCCGTCACCATGTGCGAGGGTATGACTACTCGTCCTCGCTGACACCTTCCAAGTCCCACACGGTAGTCGAAATCTTCATCATCTCGAGTTAATACATCATGGCGGAACGTACCGCAAACTGGAAGGGCCGGAACGAATACGTCACAACAGTCGCCGTGCAGCTGTGCAGTCCTCCGCCACTCCGAAACGCGAGACTGTAACGTACAAAAGCCTCCGCGTAACGGCGCTCACACTCTAAAAAAAAAAAAAAAGGGTGTATTCTGACACCCTCTGTCTCATATAAAACACCCCAAAACTTCAGTTCGACATACAGCGAACTGACGTCGATCTGACTGTATACTAACTTTCACGAGAGGCTTGACAGCTGTGTGGTACAACTTATTAAAATAACTAATGTACGTGTTACTGACTAAAAAAAAAAAAATCAGGTTTTTTGGTTTTACTGGTTGGCCTCAGTGTTTTCTTTGTGTTGTCTTTGATACGTAGTTTAGCTATTTAATAAGTTATTTTATATCGCACCGTTATCAAGCCCTCGTAAAATTTGCGGGCCGTCTGTTCGACTACATACACACTAAACATTTTAACACCCATAATCGCGTAAAAAGGGTGTAAGTTAGGAAAAAACACCCTTTTTACACGTCTTTACTACGATTTCTGAATATCGGTGGGTGTAAAAAGGGTGTGCTGACGTTTTTCATCCCCTCTACTCCCTTTTTACGACCCCGCTTGTAGCGATGGTCTCTTAAATCGTGTAAAAAGGGTGTTTGGGCGAATTTTACGCCCTTTATTCACACGATGTAAAAGGGGCGTTATGGTGATGCAGTCTAATACACCCATGATTTCATATCCGTTAATGTTTATTGCTTTTGCTAAAACTATTGGTGATTTACGGTGGTACAAACATACAAAATAATTATTCATGCACCACATGAAGTCGCGTATGTTTAGGAAAAAATAGAGTATAGTTTTGCAACTCCGATCGAACTCACCGTCCCACATGAGCCGAAAATTACGTGTCGCGTAAACAAGAAAAACAAGATTAAGCAAAACGGAATCTGCTTGCTTTTAACCCGAGAAAGACCTCCTGCGCTGAAACATTGAACAAACTGCGGGCCGTGGCGCCCTCATTTCGGGTAGTACAAACTCACCTGACTGGGCCTCGCACTAATTATAGCACCTTCACTGTGATTTTTATTTTTGTGTGTAGTTCTGAAGAAACAATGTCGCAAGACAATCGAAAGTGCCGAATTCATGACATCCCCGCTTGGGTACGCGATTCTTATACCTGCGTGTTGACACCAAAATATCTAACCTCCCGACGCTTTATTTATTTATTTTTTATTTTGTTTTTTGGTACGCGTGAAACCGCATTTCTTGTTTCATGCGTTCGAATTTGTTTTGTGTATTTATTTTCGTGATTTCGCGGTCGGCGTCAGAGCACGCACGCTACTGCATGAAGCAAGTCCTGACGTGTCCCATTTCGCGACCCTCCCGTGGCAGCGCAGGTGGCCTATACAAAGCAGCAGAGGGTGATTAGCTGCTTTGTCCACCCCTCTTTGACCTCGTCTTCTGATAAGCCTCCACACCTTCTTTTGTGTCTTCGTGTGGCTGTGAACGATTGCGAAGGCCGCTTCTAGCAAATCAGAGTGGTGTTGCGTAACACGTGACTGCTCTCCGTAGGAAAAAGGCGCTTGGACGAAAATTTGTCACGTGACTCGCTCTGACGCCCTGATGGGCTCACTGGGACCGAAGTCTTTGCCGTAGTCCAAGTTATGATGAGTTGTAGGGGCCACGTAGGTCCGGTTTCTAAAAAGGGGGCACCCGTCAGGCGTCAGTGTCTCCTGTTTGTCGTGCGTTGCAGTCGCAGGCCGTGATTTTTCGTCTTGAACGGCCAGGAATCACGTTGCATAGCTAAGAGTGCCTTCATGTGCGCTTCTTGCATAGAGTGATGCCAACTGCCTGTTTCCCTTTCCCACACCCTCTCCCGCCGCCATTTTGTTCCTTATTGTTTCCCCGTGCGCCGGAAAGTGGCCTTTGTGTCCATCGGTCCTTCCATCCGAGGGGCGAAAATGCTAATCCTCCCTCCGTGGGTTCCACAACGCTGCTCCGAGCTTGTGAGATAAGGTGCTTGTTTCCGGAGAGGGTTATAAGCCCCACGGATTATCGCCGTGAACCAAAATGGCTGCTGGTTTGTCGGCGAGTGGTATTACAAAGGGTGGCATCACCCTAGCAAAGCGCACATGAAGGCTCTAGTTCATACTAACTTTTAAAGGGCAGCTCCGCCGTCAATTTGAGCGTTTTTATCGAAACATATTTTCGGAAAGGGTACTAAAAATGTAGCCTATAGCAGCGGTTAAATCATTAAAAAATTGTTTACATAATTTATAATCGTTAAAATACGCTGAAACCGATACCGAAACTAACTTGCCACTCGACTGGTCCGCCATTTTGACGTGACGTCACATATGGTATAAACACTCGCACGTGTGCAGTTTGAGCCAGGCCAGCCTGGCAGCAGGTCACTGTTTTGTGTTCGTGCCGCGGATAAAAATGGACTCATCAGGCTCGTCTGAATCGAGCAACGATGAGGATATGCCGCTAGATTTTGAGGACGATGACGATAACCCGTTCTCATACGATCCGTCGGCATCGCCTCCGAAGGAACCGCCAGCGGCGGCTGAATTCGTGATCCGCCGCCATGTGGACCCAGATGCCGCTTCCGAAGCGGAATGGTAAGGCAGCTTTTGTTGCTAGCATGCCAAGAAAAACTGATCGACGTTATGCCTCTTAATTGGAGGCACTTTTTGTTATATCTTGGGGTCTGACAATAGACGGTTTTAGTAGACCGTGTTTTCAAGCCACGCTTCCGTAGCGCGAGACCCTACGGCACAACACCAAATTCCTCCAGTCGCCATAACGCGCTCTTACATAACTGTATAAACCGATAACATAAGCAAAAAGCAGACAGTCGCTAGCACCAACAAGCTACAAAGCAAGCACCCTGACCAACATGTGACGTCACGGCAACGTCAGCGCCATCATGGCAGCCTCCGTGTGCCGCTCTTGCTCAGTGTTGCCAGTAGGGCGGGAGCAAGTGATTTGGGTGTGTACATGTAAATTTCAAAATTCATTTTCTTCTAGGAAAATTAATATTTTTCCGAGATATTTTGTACACATGCTCAGGAAGGGCATCCAAATACATGGTGAAAATTTTATAGAAATCGGTGACCATCAAAATTACGGCGGAGATGCCCTTTAATAATGGTCGTTAGTTTCGTCCGGAGTTCATGCAATTGACCTTTTTCATAGTTTGGCCACGATCGTGGCGCGCCCTCGCGGGAATCGCTCGAAACACTTTTGGTGGCTCCGGGACCGTCTCTCCGTCGTCCGCGCCAGGCCTGGCGTGTCTCCCGGTCCATGTGTTTACGTGTGTTCTCTGGTGGCGTTGTTCCGTCTTTCACCATTCTGAACGTGTATTTCTGTCCTCGTTTCGCTTGCATATTTTCTTCGAAATGGCTGAGGACGACCTGGGGCCCTGATCTGAACACTTGGCGAAAAAGTCGGCGAGAAATACGGCGGCTGTGATTGGCAGGCGCCAAAGTCAAGTGCGACATCGGCCAATCGCAGCCGCCGATTTTCTCGCCGAATTTTTCGCCAAGTGTCTAGATTAGGGCCCCTGGAGGATTAACAAAAGCCACTGTTTACGATACAGAGGATCTCGTTCGTTTTTATACCTTCAAGGATGGACAGACCGCCGACGCCGCATCGGTTCCTACCATCGACTCGGAGTCACTTAATCGTCACTTCGGTGTCGCGTCTTGCAAGCAACTAAAGAGGGAGTCGGCTTTCAAGGCAGAGTCGCAGAGTGTTATGTGAGGAAAGTAATGGTGACCAGTTTGGATACCGACCCAACCATCCACCTTGTGCGGAGCTTGTGAGCTCCATTTATGAGGCCCGGCCACTACAAACAGCTGATTTTGCTCTCCTTGATCGCTTAATTAAGTTATTCAAGCTTATTGCGTCCGTCACTTCGCCGTCCTGTGTACCGCGCGAGCGCACGGGGTATCGCCGTATTCGGGAATGTGTAAACAAACTCGGACGGTGTGAAATCCGGGCGGTCTTGATATCGCAAAGGCTTGCCTGCACCGTCAAAAAGTAAGGAACGGTATGTTAGAAACAATCTCTCTTCGAATTCGGCACGTTTACGAACCTTCGACAAAGTGGGCCCAGCAAACAGGGGAGTTTACGGTTGGTTGCCAAGGCATTCCATCGTGGTTCTGTCTCCGTGAGGCTTAAATTCGTTTCGCACGCTTTAAATGCTTTGCCAGTGACGTGTTTTCTCTTCACTCTTAACATGGCAAGACGCGAATGTGTATAGCGCACGCTTGAAGAACGGAAAGCTTTATCTTGTTATTCTTTACTTGAGAACCGGCTATGGCATGATTACGTCACACAACCGCGTGTGCACATTCACTGTTAACGGAAATATAGTCAGAGTGCAGGCGAACTGGTGTAAGTTGAACATGATGGTAAACTTGATATACGAATACATGGAAGGAGAGAACATGGAGGACAGGGCGGAAACAGGACTTCTTTCAAGAAGTGCTTCCTTGATGTTTTATCCCTTCATGTATTCGTATCTATTCATCAACACACTTGTTTTCAGTTATTAAACCTGAGACTGGGGTAGGAAAAGGAAAACGCAAAGGAAGAACAGGCAACGTCTCAAGAGACGTTGCCTGTTCTTTTTCTGTCTCCTTTTACGTTTTCGTTTTCCTAACCAGTTTCAGGTTTACCATCATGTTCACATTTACTGTGTTTTAGTTAAAAGCAGAACGTCCCGCCATCACACTGATGACCCAGCCACCCAACACGGGGGATTCGCGTCCTAGGCTTTTGAAAGCAGGGCAAAAAGGGCGGGGTGTTTGACATCGGGTGCTTTCGTGCACCACCCGCAAAAGGCTGCTGAAACTCTATAAAATCTTGCATTTTAACCATTTTTGCTGTTATTTGTGCAACCTATAGCTGCATGGTGGTGAGGCATGACGACTATGAAGCCTAGCCGCGAGAAAAGCGGAGGAGTCGAGCCTAACCAAGCACTGTCCGAGCAACCGAGCGGACGAGAGAGCCACCAAAAATGGCGCCTTTCCCTTTCCTCCCCTCTCCCAGAGTCGGCGCATGCGCCTAGCGATCTCTGAAAAAGGTCAATTATTGTGCTCTGTTTGTTGGACCCGGTTCGACAAAGAACTGCTCATCGGCGTTCGCGAGACTTCCGCTGAATGTGATCGACCGCCTTCTACCTCGACGTTGTGTTTGCGTTGTTTTGTGCTGCCCGAATTGGATTGTGCATCTATCACGACAGAGAGCTGCAGATCGGCGACCGCGAGAGTTCCGTTGAATGTGAGCGACCGCCTTCAAAACCGACGTTTTGTTGGTGAATTGTTCTGTGCTGCCCGAATCGGATTATGCATCTACCACGGATTACATGAGATCGGTGCTTTATTTGTAAGTACTCTGGACGCATGCTTCTGGTAGTAGTCCTGCTTCCGCCTCATTCGACCATTTTACTGTTTACAAACATGAACTGCCGCTTACGCCCCAAGCAACTCCCGGTCGTTATTATTATTATTATTGTTCCGTCTTTGCCTTGTTAAGTTTTGCTTACGTCACCAGAGTTAGAAAGCATTAAAGTAGGTTTAGGCGAAGGAAAGCCTTACTAAAAGTTTGAGTGCATTTATTTTAAGCCTCTAAGAATTTTGTAGCTTTGTCCCGAAAACTTAACATTACGTCACAAATGCTCGCATTTGAGGTTTGACATTGGTTTGTCGCGAATTCGCGACAGAAGAGGATAAGATCCACCTACATTCTTCTGGATTGAAAAAAATAAAGTGTTCCACATGTTTCAATTTGTTAGCAATCATTTCTCCGTAAATACTTTTTGATGAAGTGCTGTGTTACACATTTAGTATTACTTCTAGCTGAATGAAGTGAGAGTTACTGCACAGGCGAGCTGGTGAAGGATCATGGTGAAAAAAATCGGGACAACACAACACGTCTCAAAATATTTTGAGACAGTGTTGTGTTCTCCCAATTTTTGTCACTAGTCTCGGTTTTTTTTACCGTGCTCTTCTAGCTGCAGTACACCTTTTTGAAAGGGTGTACTGCTGCCATCACACCCTAATAAAATGGTGTAGAGCAGAATCACACCTTTCTGTGAAGGGTGTAAGGAATTACGCCGGTTTTTGAGGGTGTGAGCAACAACACCTTTTTCTGGGGCGTTTTTGTACACCAATAAGGGGTGAGTTGTGACCCATGCCATTTACACCAATAAGGGCGTGAAAATGTTTAGTGTGTATAGTGCGCTGTACGCCCAACTGAAGTTTTGGGGTGCATTATACGGGGCAAAAGGGTCTAATGGGACTACCTTTTTATTTAGAGTGCATAATCACGCCAGCCTTTGGCTGTGCTGAGGAGCCTGACGTCACGATTGCGAAGGAGTTCCCTTGACGCTTCGAACACCTCGATGACCAATTTCGAAGCGCTCGCTAGAATCGGACGCTTGAAACAAAAAAATATAGCCATCCGTTCAAAATACGAACGTGCGATTGTCATGTACGGATATCATTGGTCATATTTCACTCATTTCTGAAAGGTTTCCATAAAATTTGAATTTCGTTTCTGTGCCACTTTAACTGACGCAC
>JAZHYW010047362.1:0-12383 GCA_037355805.1 Ixodes ricinus | reverse complement strand
TACGCATTGCTACCGCGAGTCACCGGGGCATCCATGCTTGGCGCGAAACGCGGCAACCAGTTCAGGGAGCTTTGCACGCGACGTACAAAGCACGGATGTGCCGGCGACTCGGGGCACAGCCTCTACGCTTAGGGTCACATCAAAAAACATAACGTTGGAAAAAAGAAAAAAAAAACACGCAAGCCGACGTTCTTGTGTGAATGGGTCTTTGTTATATCTAAAAATTATGCTAGCAAAATTAGTAACAAGAAAAAAAAAGCAGGAATGTAACGTCAAAGTGACGATCGGTTACACCCTTGGAACTGTAACGGTACCGGGTGTTTTCCTTCGAACTAATAGAATATGTACCGGAAACCCGGTTCAACGAAGAGGCAAACTTCCTGGTTTTGAAAGACCGCGTGTACGGGATAACCTATCTTTGCGCCAGGAGCGGAAAATATGCGGGGCGAGCTGGCTGCGAGACAACATAGATGAAACACCGCGACAGTTTCCGGCTTTACTTGGTGCACCTGTCCAAGGTGGGTCACTACGACCGCGTAATGTCTCCGTCATACCCACGCTATGGATTAAGCACTCTCAAGTACGAGACAGTGCCGAATCAGAATAGAAGCAAACAAAAGATAAAACGAAACAGAAGCGGGAAGCGAAAGTCAACGAGAGATATAGCGCAGATGCGCGCGTCAATCCTGCGCGTTGTCGGTCGCGAGGGGGCGCATAAGTGTCCGGTCATGGGCACAAAATTATCGAAAATTCGTGCCCGCTGGACATCGGAGGAGGGAGTCGTGTTCCGCGTGGACAACCCTCTAGCCGAGCACTACGACGTGGATCACCCGAAATCGCATTGTGGAAGTAACTCTCGACTTTCCACAAATAGCGGGAAACGTACCGCATCGTACGAACCGTAGGGAGAACCTCGTCTAATCGGATCGAGGAAATACATGGTACTTTGTCGTGCGGCTCGCCCACCCACACTCGAACGACGGCTTCGGGTGCTTGATCCGCTAGACGACGAAGCATCTGGACGTAGGGAGCAATATCGCGAGGCCTCTAGCAGAGAGCTTCGCATTTCGGACACCTCGTGTCTCTTTCGTTCATTCCCGTCCCCAGCCGCGTGGTTAACGTTCAAGGCACGAGCATAATAATAATAATAAAAATTAATATCAGTACTACTGCTACTACTACTACTACTACTAACTACTGGCTACTACTACTAATAATAATGTACTTAAGCTTAAATCTTCAACACCATCGCAATCGCGTGGAGACGGCAAGCCGACATTCTCGTCAATTAGGATGCCGCGAACTTTTTTCGAACCGAAGTTTCGATGATCGAATCAAGCGGTTCGAAAGGTTCGAAAGATTTCGAATTTTCGAACTTTCTATATCGTAAAATTCGACGGAAGTCGAATTTTCGAACTTGTTAAACTAAGAAGTTCGACGCTTTTCGAACCGTCGAACTTATTACGCTAAAAAATTCGATTCCTTTCGAACTTTCGAACTTATTACGCTGCAAAATTCGATGCTTGTCGAACTTTCGAACTTGATAGACCAAAAAATTCGATGATTTTCGAACTTTCGAATTTTTCGCACTAAAAAGTTCGAAGCTTTTCGAACTTTCGAACTTCCTACGCCAAGGAATTCGAGAATTTTCGAACTTTCGAACTTATTTATCGAGAGAATTCGAAAAGTTTCGAACTATCGAATCCTGAAAAATCAAAAGTTCGACGAACTTCGAACTTTTAGGGTAAAAGTTCGACGTTCGTCGAACTTCGAAAGACCGGCGGACGGTTTCATTTGAATTCAAGTAGTGAGGTACATTCGTAATTTTTTTTCTCTCGAATTTTTACATGCGGTGCTGCGTTCCTTACGAAAGACAATGCCGTTTATTACAATGTTCTGGCACGCTCAGTTTTAAAGAAATAAATTCCCGAAGGGGCGACGGAGGACGACGGGTTTTTGACGATTGTCGTTTGTGCCATATTTGAAGCGGGCTAAAGCCGAAGCTATTTACGGTTGAGATGTTAAACTTTTTAAGAATGATCTATGTAGAGCTTAGGTAAGTGTCGTCTTAAGATGTGATTATTGTTACTCAAGATGAGTTTCGAAGAAATGTCCAAACATTTATCTACGGGCAATTATGCTCAAAACTTGGTATTTTGTTTTTCGTCTAAGTTGCTTGAGGTATCGCATTTAAATTAACACCACAGACAGTACATGTAATTGCCATCTGCAGAATACAAAATAATGTATTTATTGTTTTTTCACGTTGAGGAATAAATTAAGTCAGGGGGAAGATTTCTAATATTAATCAAATTCAACACGTCATTAAATTTTTTTTTTGGCTTTACGTTTTTGGGAAGTGTTTCTTTTAGCCTTTACACATTTGAGTAGGAGAAACTTGTTTCGAAGTTCTGAGCTTCTGAATATGCAAGAATACAACACTTCCGGTGGGATCTTTATAGTTTCTTTCTTTTTTTCTCCAGCTTTTTATCCCCGCATTTATTGTTATGTTTACCTTTCTTTTACCAATGGCACAGTTTTTGAGGTCGAAAAGACATAGCTTTGAACTTCGGCACCTCTAAGCATTTGACAAGTAGTGCCTTCTGACGACGAGTTTCCGACAATGACCACCTACGGCGTCTACGCGATCTTTTATGCAGTGAAGAGCGACAGTTGTTATACATACACATAAATAATTTCAGATGAAAATAAGCTCGACCACGCCCTCTTTTCCCGTATTGTTTTCTTTAACAGTCCGAAATATCTGGAAGGAGGCGAAGGGGGCTAGAGCACCCCCCTCCCCCGTTTCTCCTCTTCCGACGCCACTTGTATGGTAGAACGCTCCTCGACCTCCAGTTGTGTCGGCTTCTGTACTTTTTGCCGGGCGTTTCCTCCGTCCCGGAAAATAAACCTCCAGGACAAATACAAACTTAAATTACTATATGCCAGCGTCACTCGGGCGGCGTTCGATCGGATTACTACCGGCGTGCAAGGGGTGGGGAGGTAGTTTGCCAGGTCGCTTCAAGGTTTCTCTGAGCCTCAACATCCTGCCAGCCCCTGGCCATTTCGAACTGCATGAGTATCGTAAAACAGTGCGTTCGTGTGATCACTACTGCGCGATGCACGTTAAAGACCCCCCTGGGCTGGCGGTCAAAATTACTGATCTATGGTCACACGTCACTCTGCACTGGCAAATATTCCAGCACATCCGGGACACTCGTCGTCTCATTTAATTGCCTGACCAACTTCGCGGAGTCTAAATATCACACCCTAACTTTTCTAAACCTGATTTCGTGAAAACCAGTGAGTCGTGAAAACGTTATTTCAAACTGAAACTGTGGAGGAACATTAAAACCGGACTTCGAACGTTGAAAACTTGGACTTGAAAAAAATTCAAAATCTTCGAAGTTTTTTGTTTTTTTTAATTAGTTTTAAAGGAGAATCGAAACTTTCGAACTTTTCGAACTTTATGTAGAAAGAAATTCGAAATCTTCGAATTGTTCGAACTTTATGTCTATAAAAATTCGAAGCGTTCGAATTTTTCGAATTTTATATCCAAAGAATTTCGAAATCTTCGAATTTTTCGAACTTCAGATCCCAAGAAATTCAAATTTTTCGAATATCTCGAATTTTTAAGTTAGGAAAATTCGAAATCTTCGAATTTATCGAACCTCAAGTAAAAGAATATTCGAAATATTCGAACCCGAAATTTTAGAAACCGTGAAAGCTTCGAACTTTTCGAATTCGAAACTCTACTGTGATCGAAAGTTGCGAATTTTTCGAAGTCGAACCTCGGTCGGTACGAAAATATCGAAATTTTTCGAATGCGAACCTCCGTTCGCTTCGAAAATATCGAAACCTTTCGAAATCGAACCTAGGGTGGTTCGCGACATCCCTATCGTCAATAGACCATTTGCTGTCTTACCCAAGCATCAAGGAGAATGCAGGGATTGGTGTTCCACGCGCCACACGCGCACGCCTTTCCTGTATAAAAGATTCGAAGTAAATAACTAAAAGAAAGCATTGACGAACGCGCGTGCAAGATGCCATTTGTTTTAGGTTTTTGCTTTGGAAAAGTTACTACTGCTGAGGCCAGCACGTGCGGCGCGTGGAACACCAATCCCTGCATTCTCCTTGATGCTTGGGTAAGACAGCAATAGGTCTATACAGGAAGTTCCGCCACTCAAGATGGCGACGGCCGCGTAGAACATGTGTGTACACTGACAAGGGGGCGCAAGTCGCGACCCAATTTAAAGGGTCTAATCGTATCCTCCATCCATCCATCGTCCAACCGGACGCCGTGCGTGTTCCGTCTTTGCTGCCAAGGCAATGAACAGGAGGCGGCACTGTCGAATGCCGCTATAGAGCAGAAGGGTGCATGTGCGGCAGCACTTTCCATTCAGAGTGGTGCCAACGAGATTGTCACAGCCTCGGCGCAGTGAACAGGAGGTGTGGGCGACTGTTAGCCAGCGTGCGGCCGGTGGCCGAAACAGGGCAGATTTGAAGCGTACCTGCCACCAGACCGACTGACGACACGAGTGAGGGGTCCTCTTCCGGCAAGCACCCGTATACTCGACGTCGGTACCCGGCTATGACGTCACGCCGCTGCGGTGGCGCTGCTGTGATTGGCTCCGAGTTCTCGCGCAGACTCAACCAGGGTCGTTCCTGATGCGAGCCGACTCCCGAGTCGACTCGGATAACTGGCGTAGCAGCCGCTAGATGGCGCGCCCTTTCTGAAAAGGGTCCACACGAGATAGCAACTACGCGTGCACCAAACTCCAGACGCCGCGTCTGTTTCTACCGTATTGCGAGCCACGTTAATTGCCCTCCCTCTCCCGGCCCCGTCGGGCAAAAATACCTTTAAAGCCTCTCATTTTAAAGCAATTGACTGCGAGTCCAGAAACAGTAAAACTGTCGTGTGCGTCAAACAAAGCTGCGTCGACGTTGACGACTTTTCATAAGGACTAAAAAGCACTCGCCAAGCTCGCGGACATGACGTCATCTTCAGGAAGCCGTGCCACCGACTCGCCGCAAATATCGCCAGAGAACATCGTTCGACCGCATCACCCATGACGTGCGTGTGAACGCAAACAAATCGGATCAGGCAACCCAAGGATTCTCACGTTCAGGGCGAAACTTTCTATGCAGTCTAGTCCCGAGAGCCGCAAGCAAACACGGCTAACAAATGTTTATATATATATATATATATATATATATATATATATATATATATATATATATATATATATATATATATATATATATAAGAACGAAGAAGGGCGGAGACGGTCGTAACTTGAAGAGGTCTATGCATCCAGAAGACGCCGCATAACTGAGAGTTCAGCTGCACGTCAACAAAAATCATCGGGCGGTCGGTCAAAGAATCACTCCTCAGTCCTTCGCTGGGGCATGCCAGAAGCCTTTCGTTGGTTCGGCGTACATTAAATTCTACCTCACGCTACTAGTTGCATTTGTATACTTTCATACCTCTTAAGGCGCTTGTTTGGCTGCTGTTTCAGTACGTCTTGCAAACTTATAAGAAATCTAAAAGGTGTTTTGAAATGTATATAATATTGCGATAAAAACATGACGTCACTCGTAAAGCGCCCAGAAGGGCGCCGTATTCAGATAAATAAAGAATAAGTAAAAAAGCCGTGGCGCGTCCCGCTTTCTATCCCGGCCAATAAGATCGAGCCATTACACAATAAGAACGCAAAACAACAAATTCCGAAGCAAAAAGCGTGAACAGTGACTCTTCTTTACTTTGAGCTTGGACTCGGCATTTCGTGCGCTTTCTTTCACTAGCGTTCAGATTCGAATTTCGGGTGTTTTCAATTGCTGACGCTTAAATTAATTTTCAATCGACCGACAGTAACAAAGTAACCGAGCACCTGGCATCACGCTCGCACATCGCTGCACAGGATCAGAGCGCGGTGTTGAAAAGGCCCCCACCATTCTGGTGGAGTTCGGAAATTGATAACGATACCGTCCGCAGAGGCCGTTTCTTTAGAACGATTGAACGTTCGCGACTCATTCTCCAGCAATAAAAAGCGTCTCGGATCGGAAGGCCCCGGAAAGCCCCGAAACCTCTGTGCCTGCCGCCGCAATGTTTGCCGCCGATCTCGGATAAACACTCGCGTCGCACAAAAGAGAGTCCGCCTTTTACTCCGCTTCGCGAGCATTCCTGTATTTGCGTTTCCGGAACGAACAATCGCGAGCGAGTCAAAGGCCGTCGGATTTTATACGCGTGACTGGAACGAAACAGCGGACAACACCGAAAAGCACGGGCGAGCTTCGCTGTAAGCCTTCCGACATCGCGAAAATCGCGAGAACAAAACGAAATCCAAAAAGCGAAACATGCACAAGTGTTTGTATACTCACTTTCGCAGCGTTTCCGCAACCTCGTTGTAGTCATTTGTTTGTTTTTCTGTGTTATGTATTAGATGGGGCTTTGTGATTGAAGCTAAATCTAAAAACACCCGAAAATCTGAAACACCTGAAATGCCCTGGCTTCCGCAGCGCGCTCGTTCCCCTGCGTGATTTTAACTGCGCGTGCACCACCGAAGTTTTTAGACGCCATACAGTAACGGGAGACGCTGAAGCGCTATCGAAAGTATCGCTCGCGCTGGAGGCGGGACGATCGAAAGGTGTGGTCTTTATCCAGTTTTTGTTCTCCGTTAGCTCGAACGCCATCACTGACACCGCGGGGGAGAGCCACTTTTCTTAGAAAGTGCGACTGAAGAATCACTAGCTTCGTTCGATTTCCCTGCACCGGTGCAGAAAAGTGTAGGCGAATCTACTTCCGGTACCTGAATTGAGATACGACCGGTAAATACGCCGCCCTACACTTTTCGCGCACCGGTGCAGGACGGGCAGGTAAACCGATCGAAGCTGACATTAGCGTGGCGAGACGGGATACCGTCTCTCAGAGCTGGCGCATGTCGTGACGCCGCCGACACTTTAGTCTGCTTCATTGCACAGGAGACAGGAGGCAATCCACGAGAGGGCACGTGTACCGTCTCGTGCTCTGCACGCGCCGGCCCGCGGCGGGATTGTCGCACGTGCAGAAAGATTAAAGTTCCTTCCACGCATCGCGGCGGCGGTGGCATATTGGGCAGGGGACCGAACTATATATGGGGCGCTGTATCAAATTGTTGAACCCACAGCCCGGTGTTCCGCTTAACGAGCACTTCGCTGTGACCAGTGCTTTAGTCGCACCAGGAACGGTCGAATGGTCCTATTCGATTTCGCGGCCGAAAACAAACAAGGAAATACAGTTTGTTGTCCCCACAGCTGAAGCGCAGATAACGCTTGAGGCGCGACTGTTCGATCCTTCCCCAATAGGCAAATCGATTGGCAGGATCGGTCGTTTTCCGTTTCGTTCCACGCTTCCCGCGTCACGGGAGAAGAAACTTGACCGAACATTTACTTCTTGCACGCACGCGGTCGAACCCATTTCACTCATTGGCCCACGCGATGGAAGAACGTGACGGTACCGTATAAACTCATGCACGTCCGTCAGTTTATCTGCGCTGCCATCGGGCTGCGCCCCGATGGAATCGCCGCTTTTTCCAGCCTGCTCCCGCCCACAGAGAAAGACGACTACACTCCACGGGCAATTTCCGGCTATAAAGACGTGCCGGCCCCAGTGCCCTGGTTCAGGACGTCACTGGCGAAAACTTCGGCTCCTCTCGAGGCCATCCCTATTTTCGTCTGAAATCCCTGGGATTCACCGCTATCCGCTTTCGCGCAGGGACTTATCTCTAGGGGCTTTTTTAATCCGGGTTACTTCTGCATAACATGATCCAAAAGACAGTCTGCGGTATACGCATCCGAACGCGAGCGCAATGCGCGATCCAGTGCTTCGAATGCCAGCGTGGCAACGAGTTCAATAGAGGAAACTGGCAACGGGGCATCTGAACCACGGATATATCGCAGCCGGTAGATGCCCGCAGACCGTCTTTGAATGATGACCCAGCAGTCACGACCTCGGGTTCAGGGGATCGTGTATTTTTTTTTGAGAAGGCTAACATTCTGGGCTTCGAGGTCATCCGAAGTCTTCTCGACTGCCAACATAAACTTTAAAGCAGCTCCGTTCCCCGAGTCTTCTGCGAGGCACCAGCCGGAACGCGGAAGCGCCACCTGAGCGCTGACGCAATAGCTCGTCCGCGCGCCCCGCGCTCGATCGAGGAAGATGTCAGTCGGCGAACCCAAGGGCCTTGTGCTCGGGGTAAATGCACGGCCTCGCCGAAAACAGGCTGGACGAAGCGTTCTCTGCGATTTCGGATCTCGCTCGCCGCCACTGGGTCGTTAGAGAGACGCAGCACGACACGCGGCCAAGGCGACGGACAACCAAGGCCGAGTCCCAGCGGTGAGGCGACAGACAGCGCACCGGACGGATACACACCGGCGCATCGCCACGCGGCCGAGCCGCCCGCGATCGATCAGTCGTAGCCGCAGTTGTTAAATGGTGATCGATGCGCTTCGACGCCGAACGCAGTCGCCGTGACGGACACGCGGAACGACGTGCGGATTTTAGATGATTCATAAGACCGTTCCTGCCGGCCCGGCCCTCGCTTCGACGTGGAACAGACAAAAAAAAAGACGATTCTTTTGGGATGTGGCAAGCTTTCGCGGGGCCTGCTTCGCAACCTCCGCCCTCCCTGTCATGCTATAGACGGGGGACTCAAATAAAAACGAAGTCAACTCTCTGTATATCGCCTCCATGTTCGTAAATACACGTTCTTTTAGAAAGCGCGTGGTGTGTGAGGAGCGACAATAAAGGTGGCTAACAATATGTACGCGAAGAGCGCCGGGGGAAAGAAGAGGGGCGTGATAGTGAAGTTTTTTTTAGTTTTTTCGTTGGATCCTTCAAAGGTCATCCTGGTGATATACCAGACCGCTCATGGTGAAAGTTGGGGGCAGAAAACTGGCTTTGAAAGGGCGGAAGTGAATCATATATTTGTCTCGCATAGACTTCAGGCTAGGTGGTGCGCGCGACCGCCCGTCGCAAAGGGTATAGCCAATAACATCCATCCATCTTTGAAGTATGCTTTTGTTAAGCATTGTCTGTTCTCGTCGAAACATACTGCCTCCTTGGAGGCTCCAAACAATCTTCCGCTGGCTGTTCAAGAGCATTTATCTATGGATTGCTCGATGTCGAAGCGCAAAGAAAGTTGCGTACAGGGCATGTACGTGACGAGTCCGCGAGCATATGTGGCGTTTAGTCACTTCCACTTCATGACTGTTTTTGCAGGGATGCGACATCGCAATACCCAATGTAAAACGCAACAATTTCCATGGCATGCTGCCACAACAATCAGAGAGCTTGTCCGGCAGGGGTACCGCCAGTCAGTCGCTATCGGCAATTGGAGGTATCCCAGTGTCGTCATCAGCACCAGCCAGTGCAGTAAAGCAACCGATCGTCTTCCATGAACCGGCAGTTTCGTGGACCTTTGCGTACTACTTATCACCCGGGCGAAAAACGCCGAGTCACGGGGCTGTGGACGCACGCGCAGCGTCCGATACACCGCGCAGCAGCTCAACAGCACACGTCCAGAAGGCCTTCCACAGCCCAGCATGACAAAGATGGCAGCGCGCAGAAGGCGACCATTGCAAAGGTTAAGACCCTTACAAAAAAAATGAACTGAGTTTCAATTGAAAGTAAAGCGGCCCACTCAATAGACCGCATTCAGTCTCAACTGAAATTCAATTGACTTTTTCTACAATGAGTCCCTATGCTGAACCGTCCCAGCATATTGGCCACTGAGGCGCAAGTGAATTTTAGCAATTGCATTTCAATTGAATTTTGGCAATAGTGTTTTAATAGAACTTTTGCTATTGAGTTTCAATAAAAATATTGCAATTGAGTTTCAATTCGAATTCTTGCAACGCGTTTTCAATAGAATTTATTGCAACTGCGTTTAAAAAAAATTTCAACTGGCTACAGAATTTTTTTTTGCATACTTCAAAGCATTCAACATGAAGGAAACATATAGCACATGGAGGAAACGAACACAAACATCATAACTAAGCACTCACAACCCATTTAATCGTACTCCTTTGACTGCCCCACCGCCTTATATACCCTACATTAGGAAAGGTATTCATTTGGCCGGTGACCGCCTCAGCATTTATTAAGGTTCCCAGTTTGCTATTTCCTTCTTGGAAGTCTCATAGATGATAAACAATGTTTCGAAGTCACTGCACTCTATCCCTTACTAGAAAACATTGGTGCAAGCAACAATCGTCTCGCAGTAATCCACACCGACTCAAAAAAACAACAAACTCAATTGCGATTCCTGAATGAGTGAATTCAATAGAATTGCTGTTATTGAGTTTCTTATGACCAAGCTTCAATTGCATTCGTAATGAGTAAATCTCACTACAGGATCACTAATGTGTTTCTCTATGACCTAACCTCAATTGCATTCCTAATGAGTAAATCCTATAGAAACGGTATTGAGTTTCTTATGACCCAAACTCAATTGCCTTCCTAATGAGTAAATTCAATTGAATCGATGTTGAGTTCTTATGACCAAAACTCAATTGCATTCCTAATGAGTAAATTCAATAGGAATCGATATTGACTTTCTTATGATAAAACTCTATTGCATCCCTAATGAGTAAATTCATTAGAATTGATATTGAGTTTCTAATGATCCAACTCAATTCGCATTCCTAGTGAGTAAAGTCAATAGAATCGATATTGAGTTTCTTATGATCAGCCTCAATTGCATTCCTAATGAGTAAGATTCACAGCAGAATCAAAATTGAGTTTCTAATGATCAAACTCATTAGACATTGAGTTTATATTGAGTTTCAATTGACTCCTATAGGAACACAATAGAAAGTCAATTGAAACCATTGATCATTTTTGTAAGGGGAGCGAACGCTCGCTGTCAGCGTCGCACTCAAGCTTTAAAGCACGCGGCTTACGGCCTCCAGTTCCGGTGGCGCTGGCTATTGGCGGAGCGCGCATGCGCAGAAGAACGCGCTCCCACTTTATCCGGAATATGGCTTCTCCGTCGTGCAGAACTGCGCGTTTGCTCCACACCCCGAGTGGGCCTGCCTGCAAACAGCGCGTTGCGAGAGCCCGTCAGCAGAGATACCGACCGCCATGCAACGTTTGCATCGAGCGTAAACACCACCTTTTCAAGACCCTTTCTCCGCAAACGCCGATCGATTCGCAGCGCCGCCTAGACCGAGTCGGGGCGTCGCCCGCCGCCGGAAGCGTCTCTTGCAGCGTCTCACAATGCGAACGCCGCAAAACGGCGCAGACGTGCACCGACGTCAGAGGCACGCGCGTCTGCCGCTTTGCGGCGTACTCTCGTCGACCATCGGCGTGTCGGCCACTTGGGGCGGGTCGGGCGATCCACCAACGACGATGACGTCGCTGAGCAGTGAGGCGGTATTGGCATAAAACGGACGGGTACCGATTCGACGCAAGAGTCATGCGGTCGTTTAGCAAGTCATACGCGCGGTACAACAGAGCATCCGGGAGAACTAAAAAAAAAAGTTAAGAGAAAGCTAAAGAAAATTATATAGCCTCGCGCTTTTAGTGTCCCAGGTAAACGATAGCAATGCTTTTGCAGCCTTTTTGCTCCCGTTATTTTCCTTCGCAAAGTTATATCCACCAATGAAATTTCAAGCCAGCTTCGCAGTCCGCGAGCAACGTTAAAACAAAAGCGCGTAATTAGGCAACGACCGAAACGCCACCGAGATATAGGCATCCGATATTGCTCGCCAAAGCGCTTCCCAAACTTGAGAGCGACAGGTATGGGCAGGGACAACCCTTTCTGACGGTGCGAAACGAATCTCACTGGCGAACGCTCGCCTGCGGCAACGCGACCGACTGCGGAGCACATACGGGAATGCCAATGAGAAATGATAGTCCCGATATAATAAGCAGCGTCAAAGTCATCGTTTCTACGCGGTTCAGGATCAGGAAGACGTGGAAAAAGAATATTGCCTTAGGCCTATGCGTTACTTTTCTAGTTAGCACGGCACAACCAAAACCGTTTCGATTTCTTTTTTTTATTCTATATTTTATCTTATACGCCGGGTCCAGGCCTACGAGCACGCGAGAAACCACGCGGTACGCATTTACGCCGTCACGTTTCAGTGCACCAAGAACTTCAATTTTTCCTTCAAAAGTCCGAACGGATTCGCACGTGCGCAGGCTGCGCTGCTGGCGTCCGCGAATCGTTCGGCGACGGCGTCAAGCGTGGAAGCGAGTTTTTCGTCTGCCTATCAAAACCTTCGCCGTGGCTCCGTCCGCTTGCTACGCCACCGAAGACAATTGAAGGGGATTAAAGACCGTTCTGAGAAACGATGTGGCTAAAAGAGATGGCATCAGCAGAACCAGGCGGCCATTAAGAAAT
>JAZHYW010047360.1:0-26875 GCA_037355805.1 Ixodes ricinus | reverse complement strand
TTAATATAGTTTCTTTTTGATTTTCTTTACTAGTTGACTAGCTTAATAGGGTCAGTAAAGTTACTATAGTTACTTACAAAGTGAGAAGGGCAGGGTGTCTTTCGAACGCCTGGTCTCCAGCACGCGCCCCATGCCTTCCGTTGTGCTTTGACGGCGCGAGTGCGCTCGAGCTGCGCGAGACGCCGAAGTGTTGTCAAGCGTAGAAGGCCCGCGCTGGAGGCGGGACAACTGAATGCTTCCCTACCGTTCTCACCTTGGCAGAGACTATTGAGAAACTTGGTGAATTTTGACATCTAGTCAAGATGTATATGTTCAATAAAAAAGTCAATAGAAAGTTGGTAGCTTTTCTATTGACACTGGCTACAGAGAGTCAACTAAACATTTTCAACACGAAGCAAACAGAACGTCTGCAGTCTTTCTCATGACACTGTCAACAGAAAGTCAGCAGAAAAAATCAACCTAAAGTTCATAGAAAGTCAACAGCTTTTCTTTTTACTAAGGCTGAAGAAAATCATCAGAAAAGTTTCAACACAAAATCAACAAACTTTCTGTTGACCATGTCAACAGGAAGTCGAAGTTAAAACAAAGTAATCAGAGTCAACAAGAAGCCAACACGTTTTCAATAAAAAGTAAACAAATAATTTTTATAAGGGAAAAGCGCAAATATCAGACACCGAAAGTAACCTCGAAGAATGACATATATTCCCTTTCTCAGGTATGCCTCTCACACTGCTAACAGTTTCTGTCGCACATTGACATTGCAAAGTTGCAATGTCAATATACTGACAGATCCCGAAGTCGAAGCAACGTCTGGGGATGTCCACAGTGCTCGATATTGGTGGCCATATATTATCGCCGGAGTAAAATAGACTCTTCCAACTGACCTCTTAAATAGAGAAGCGTGTTATATATTACTATTATTAGTAAGACTGGGCACTTTATCGATTAACCTACCGATTAATCGATTAATGCTTCAATCGCGAGTAATCGTTTTAACCGGTTCATCGGTTAGAATTTGACTAACAATCAAAAAAGTAAAAATTCGACACTTTCGCCACGGAGACTTGGACGAGTACAACAGCACGAAGGCAAACTTTAAGTGAAATTGTGGAGTGAAAGTAAACTGTAGGGGCGAGGTTAGTAACTCCTAACAAGTGGAGATTGAGGCGCATGAGTGCGTGTCCGGCCACTTCAACGCCGCGCGAGCGTTCGTTTAGCGCAGCAGAGACCATTGTGGAGAATCAAAGTAGTTTGCTACTGCCGGAATTGATCGAGGAACCTCTTTGCCTCTGCGGCTGAAGTAATACATTCTGAGTGTGGGTTTCTCTTGACTGTTCTCAACTACACATCAAGGTTGATTTAAGATCTAAAATTGTACATTTTGCCCTTTACTACGTAATCAACAAAAGCAACACAAAAAGTTTTGGCTTTTTTAGGCTATTATGTTTGGAAATGAAAGAAACTGGTTAATCGATTAATTGTTCGATTAAATGGTGGCGACTAATCGGGTTAAATTTTTTAATCGACCCCCGGCCCTAATGATTAGACATTACTGTTTCGTTGTTTGGTCACTTTTAATACTCGTCCTTCGACAATTAGGAATGGGGCAAATGTGGGGATCTTAAAGCATGAAATATTGAATCATCTCTGCTGGTAGTCACAGTGTCGCATTAAAATTTTAAACTCCAAGAAAATACGTGTAAAAAAAAAACGGTAACTAAAAAATAAATTTTAATAGAGCAGGGTTGTCGATCAGGGTGCCTGAGCTGTGGCACGCCTTTATTAAAAAGCTCCAAGTCTTCAGATCCCAGTAGTACAGTGCACCAGTATAGTGTCCAGAAACGTTTCGACTCAGGCGGCGTCATTCTCTGAAAATGTATGAAAGATCGGCACGTAGTTTTACGACGGGGTCACACTGCTTATGCATCATACAAAAACACAGTCTGCTCACAGATTCGAACGTGAGTCTCCGCGCGAGATCCGTGCTTCGAATGCCGCATATGGCAATGAGTTCAAGGAAGAAAACTTGGCACGCGGCATTCGAACCATGGATGATTGGCGGTGACTCGTACGTGCAGACTATCGTTTGAATGATGTATGGGCAGTGTGGCTCCGGCTTGGTTTAATATTCTTTCACAAACGAACAACACGAGGGTTGACATTGTTGGAACAAGATTTTATCCGTAGAAATGTTCCGGAGGTGCATGCTCGAAGCTGCTTGGCCGCGTAGTTTTTGTTGTTTCCCTGAAGTCGACTTTGAATGCGGCTAAGCTTTATTTTCAGACAGAGGGCTGTCTCCTCAGTTCCGTGATTTGTCCCTAGCATCCGCTTGCTGGCTGCACTCCATTTTCAAAGACATGCTTAAACTAAGGAAGTATTCGACTTTATAGGGACTAGCAGAGAGGAATATAGTAGTATTGATTCAACAACAAAAATTAAATTTAAAAATGTACCCACGCGGCAATGTGCAAGATTAGGCAAATGGGCAGGTGTGTGAGTCGTAGAGATCTGTCCGATATATATCATGGATTACTACACGCGTCAAAGAGCGCGACAATAGGGAATTGTAGTAGACCGTTTTCTCCTCCGCTACGGTATCCCTGAAGAAAACGCCGCAGCTGCAGCATGCGCGCCGCCAGCCTTATCTGCATAGTTCAAGGTCTTGTGGCGGATTACGGAGCGCCATTCGTGTGCTTAGCGGGCTGTGGAAACGGTCTACTACAATTCCCCAATCAGAGCAAAGGGCCCGCTCTCATTTGTCGGTGGCCCTCCGTGGGGCCTTCAATAACTAAACCACAGATGGTTAACGGGACCAGCTGACCACGTGGGCGTCCCTAATGTCACGTGGAACTGATAACCGGCCACGCTGGCTGGACGGAAGAGCTTCCTGCGGAGAGAACTGTGAACCGTGCACTGCTTTGGGTTCAAGGCTCTCGGAGTATAAGCAGGACCATCTGCGAGGGCGACCGAGGTTACACGGGGACTGGGCATATTCGAGAGCGTTGACCGCCCGTGACCAGAGGCAGGAAGCTCTCCCGTTTTGGGGGAGGGAGAGAGGGTTGAGATGGATAATGAATGACGTTTGGACGTGCGAGGGTTGGGGGGGGGGTTCTACGATAGTTTAGATTTGTGTAGCTGAAGGTTGAGATGGAGACATGAAATTGTTTTCTAGTGCACCTGAGAACCGTGGACATTGGTATGTATGCTGTCTTCTTCCTTTAATACAACTTTTGCAGAGGGTAATACGAGCTGACAAACAAAAATAAGGATATGTCTTAATAGTTTTATGGAATGCTTCTGGAACGCTTTGTCCGCTCAAAACTCCGATTGAAGTGTAAACGCAAATTTTCAAATTATATAAAGGAAGGGGAGGGGCTGAGGGGGGCAATGAAGGGACCTCAATTTGAGCTTACATGTTTTTTCCTTTCATTTAAAGGTCCAATTAGTGTAACTTCCAAATTCCCAATTTGACCTCCGTTTTCTCCGCCCTCTTGCCCTAGCTTTACACACCGGATAATGGATACATCCGCTGCACCGCTAACGATCGGACTAAGGAATGTCAGTTGCCATCATTACAAACTTAAGGAAATGCAATATGTAGCGAAGCACGAGTGTTCTCAATCAAGATAAATTCAGCCGCTGCATTTTAACACAAATATAAGCAGTATAATCTTTGCAGCGAAGCCGACCTGCGGAAACTGCGTTTGGCCGTTCGAGAGCGTGGGTGCGATTTCGATCACTTCTAGAGAAGATACAACAAAAAGGGGGAAATCACATCGAGCCAATTGAAAGTTAATATGATCGGCAACAATATTTAAAAAAACTAAACAAAATATATATTTTTTTTATAGGGTGGTTTTTAAAATATTGATAAGCTCTCATTTTTGACGATATTTCAGATTTAATATAAAATATTCCGTGAAAATAAAATAAACTAAACTTATGCCCGTCGATAGCCCATGTATAGGGCTACACCTGCATAGTATTTGGTAAGCGACAAGTATAATAACTCATTAGATACAAGGCTCTGAATATGCCGCCGGATTGTCAAAGAGACGATGTTTGACATTTTTACCTCACTAAAAAAAATACTGAAGTATTTTCCTTTGAACTAAAAAATAGTCGGCATGGTATACAAGCGTAAAAAAATACTGTCAGTTTTGTATACTTTCCGTATTCATAGTACAGAACTGGGTAGAAAAAATCAAGGGGTAAAAAAACATATTTTCACCCCGCTCCACATAATATTTTTTGTGAAGCGAAAAGTTTTTTTAAAGGCGGTTATCTTTTTACAGACATGAGACAATTACACACACACACACACACAAACTGTACACGTATATATCACACGTGCATATACACACACATACATATACATATATATATATATATATATATATATATATATATATATATATATATATATATATATATATATATATATATATATATATATATATATATATATATATATATATATATATGTACCCACCCCGACAAGCTTGTTCGATTTCAAATGAAACCACGCTTATTAGTGATCCAATAAATAAAAGAAGTCGAGGAATAGAAAGAAATGGACGGCCAACATGACGCCAACAAGTCTCAAGGTTGCCTTAAAGTTGAGGTTATTATTACGCTATCCGCCCGTCTCTTTTATCTCAGTAGCAGTACCTGTATTCAACTTGTTCAACCAGTGAAAATACAACACGAATTTAGGCAAGTGCTACCTTCACTTTAAATTCTCAGAAAATTGGGTGAGGAGCTCACACAAAACTCCGTGCCACTAACTTGACTGTTGCACACCCTCTAGGTATCTGTACACCTACACGGGCTACACCTACCAACATATTGCGGTCATATTACCGTTATTAAATGAGCTTACATTATTCATAACCAACGAAAAGGCAGAAATTGACCAAAATGCACAAAAAAAAAAAAAAGGCGATCCCAACAGAAGGTTGCATATTCACAAGACCACAGAAAGAGAGAAAGTGGGAGGGAGGATTCCGCCGTGTTAAAACGTCGTATCACACGTTTTTGTTTTCTTTTTAATTTCCATTTCTATTACCGCACTCGGCGTTTATACGTTTCATCTGGTGCACGAGCTCGCGCTCAGATCTTCGCCGCACCGTCAGCACTCTGCCGCTCTCTCGAGAACGGCAAGGCATCGCCATTTTGTTTTGTTTGTTTATTTTTTACACATAAAAAGCGCCACTGGCAGCACACATTCAACAAAATACAACGCGGTATTCGGAGTAGGGGTATATTTACTCCGTTTCGCGTTGGAATGGACCGAATCGGACGAGCCATCCCCAGCCAATCCATGCGCCGCGAGCGAATCACGTGACTACACGCCTCGCGCTTCGCTGCGTCCCTTTGATTGTCACGTGACACCTACACGGCATTCGATTGGCTCTGATAGCTCGTAGTTGTCTTCCGCGGTCCATCGTAAGGATAAAACACTCCGCGTACGGTGTGCGCTCGAACAAGGAGGTCGCAGTTTACGCGCCACCGACAGGGACACGAATCCTCCCGACCCCCGCGCAGAGACGGTGCGCGCGCATGCACTTTCGAGATGCCTGGCGGTCGGTCGCATGCATGTGCGCGATGCACGCGCGCGCGCGCCTGTTTTTATAACGGTGTCTGGTGGTGCCCTGTTTATGTCGCCTCCGCGCGTTTGAAATGGCTTTCCTTTATACTCGGGTTTAAAGGCCCGCCTATGCGGTGCGCTGCAGCGGCGAGTCCTTTGACGCCGCGCTCTCCGCCGCCGTTATATGGACGTGTTGCGTGGGAGTTCGGACTCTGTCCGCGTGCAGTTATCCGGTAAATAGGAAACGTGAGGAGGTCCTTTTTGCGGGGGACTTTATGACTGCCGCGCACTTTCGCAATGCTGGCGTCCTCGTCCTCGTGCGCGCGTTTTGAATGACCGTATAAAACGGGATTGAAACAAATATATAGAAACTATAGGTCTCCCCGGATGCAATTTCATGTGTTTATCTTTGGATACCACTTTTTCTTCAAACGAGTGTTGCTATATACGAGAACTGGTCGCTTCATGACGAGCCTCGAATAGAAGTTCTTTTGAAACGTATACTACGGTATCGAACCACTCGAGACCCGGGAACCGCTCGCTGCGTTTCTAAACTTGTATGGTGTTTTTCCTCCACCTTATTTCGAGTGTTTAAAACTTTATTTTTGAACGCCAGCTCCCGCAAACTCCACCAGTAAATGAAAAAGATGTATGCTCAAGAAGCATGTATGCAAACCAAATATGTGCTTAAGAAACTTCTTGCGCGCTAGTTCCTGTTCATTTTCAGTCAACCGTACGAATATCTCCAGTAAGTATAGTTCTACTACTTGTCCGACGTCAGACAGTTTATGGGAAAGAGCTGTATAAAGCGCGAGACACATGCGCGAAAAATCCATCCGAGCCGACGTCCGATCCGGCAGTACGACTGCCTGACCCGAAAAACTTTGGTCGCTATCATACGTCGGATCGGCGATCCGGCGTGCGTCCAACGTGCCAGATAGTTTCGCACGGCGGACGGACTGTCGGAAGCGTCCAGCCAATGACAGCACAGCTAGCGCGAACGTCATGATGACGTACTGGGTCTGGCGGGACGAACAAGAAAACGGGACGGGCGACAGGGAGCCGGACGCGTGGATACCTCTCTGATCCATTCGAAAAAGATGGCCCCGGCAAAGAATGCATGCTCTAAGTAGAACGAGCTCCTGACTTCGCTCGTTCGAGCTGAACCGTCAATCTGGGACCAGAGATCTATGAACGTGGACCTCCGCTGGAGTGCTTGGATCTCCTGGGCGAAGCCGAACGGATCGTCGTGTCGCATGCAAGAGTCGGACGCTTCTGCCGTCCATGCGTCTCGTCAGAGGAGCAAGCACTGATTGCCTTGGAGGTTTCGGGGAGAGGAGGGAGGCATCGTTTCTTTCGCTTTATCTTTGTCTCTGTTACTCGTTAGATAAAAAGTATTCACTGGACGCCATACTTGAGTGCACTGTTCAAAAGGTCCGAACGAGCTCACACCTATAGGTTCCAAAGACAGACAATCTTAATGGTGTGGAACGCAGGTTAAAAAGCACCGGGGAAGTTCGCCGTCAGCACGCTGAGCAGCTATAAATATTTGGAGCTTTTTGTCTTCGTCCCAAAAGTTTTCTTCGCGTCTCTCCCAAGTTAACAGACCGATCTCACCAAGCGTTCTGCGCATGCGTGACGCTGTCATAACTTTAGTGCGCAGGAGACAGGCAGCAGTGCGCGAGACGGCTCGTGCCGCCTCACGCTCTGCATGCGCAGAGCTCCAGCCTATGAGCCACTAGATGAGCTGCACTTAGAGGATCGGCACTCTGTTCCCCGACATTGTTGTGGGCGCCGCCATTTTGGTGCTTTTGCAGAGAAGACGCAACTGCCGATCGTCATGATTCAAAAGTGCGACTTCCTCGGCATTAGATTCGGTGTTAGGAAGCTCATGTAATATTGCTTTGCTTTGTCGCGAACTGTTTAAACATTTGGGGAGGACGGAGAAGCGTTTCCTGTGATTTCAGATAAAGCTTCAGAAAACTGGCAACCATGATTTTAAGTCACAATATGGTTAAGTACCTTTACTCTGAAGTGTAGCTTAGTTAGTGGCATTCCTTCAACCCACTGATGTCCACTATAGGGGCTGGATGGTGCATTGAGCAGACAGGTATGAAGCCACCGGAAGTAAGCGGCTTGTCCCGGAAGTAAGCGCTTGAAAAGCCTGTTCAACTCTCCGAGTGCTGGATCGAACAGCGTTCAGGGCGCTGGATTTTTCTTGTGATCAAAAAAGAGTCTGCTTGTTGCGAAGTAACAGCTCATGCGGACCCGAGAAGTCTCCTGGGAAGCCATTTGATGTGAATATTTTTAGATTCTAGTTGATCAAGTCTGCGTATGTCCAACGTTCAAATGCCTCGGTCTCAGGATTTAATTCAGAACGGGAGCATTAAAACCCAATAAAAGACACACACACAAAAAAACATAGATCAAATTATCGACTGAATGCACTAGGAAGCCCAGCACACGCCCGACTTCCGGGACAAGCATCGAACTTCCGGTGGATTCATTTGCGCGAGTCTCGGAGAGCAGCTATGAGCCATCCAGATCAGTGCTCCAGCCTGGTTGCCGCACGTGCAGAAATTCTAAAGTTCCCTCGATGCATTGCGGCAGCGGTGACATGAACAAAACTGGCTGCTGAGATCGGTCTATTGGAGCTGCCGCTGCCAGTTACACAATATTGATCGCCTAAGGAAGCATTCAAGAAATTCGTCACGATCGAGCTCCCCGGAAATTAATTAAGTGGCTTGACCGTTTGACCGTTGGAATATAAATGACGGCTGCTCCCGCTTACCGGAACCCACTGTTTAATAAGTATACTCACGTCTCATATAAGTGGCGTATGAAAACGTAAAAGCAGCGAGGGTGCCGCGCAATATACGTCGGGCTCGGCGACGGAGATTACAAAAATTTCAAGTTTAACTCAACGAAAAACTTGAAAGATTATGCGCGAAAACCGGTTTGAGCTTGTTTAAAGTTCAAGTTAAACATTGATGAATGCGCTGCTCACACGCTTAAAAACAACCCCCCCCCCCTCCACCTGCACCACCCCGTTCATGCAATCATCGTTTTCCTATGTAACACATTCCTACTACTGTCACAATACCGACTTGCTTGGTGACTAAACATTCGAAGTAACCGGCAAAAATAAAGTGGGTCGGAAGCTATTCCCAACTCCAAACAGCGCGCATTTAATCTATTTTGCTCTTTTTCACACCTTCGGCCGCCAGGCCGCCACAGTTTTCGCAGCACATCTTTTATGTGGCGATAGTTCCCCGCTTCTCTCCTTCACGTCTTTTCCGCTGGGTGGCGTCGCCTACTCCGGAGTGGTAGGAGTGGCGAATATATAGGCGTGCGTGTCACATCCAACTTGGTATAACATTTTACAATAACCGGCGTGACGGTGCGCACAACGCGGACATTCTGAACCTATTACACGAAGAAGTGCCGACCCGCTCCAAAGGGCGAATACCTTTCATAATATATGGAGGGGGAAGGAGCTGGTGGCCACCCCTTTCGTGGTGGCATTTTCGACCCAACCATTAGCTGCAGCTACACAGACGCGGGGATTGCTAAATTCGCGCGCCAGTGACAAAAGCGCCCGGTACGCATACACTGTTGCCCCCCCCCCCCCCCCCCCCAATCTATATTCACAACGCTTTCTCTCTCTCGCGCGGGAGACCTAGAGTGCCTAGAGTTAAGAGAGCGAGCAACTCAAACCATGGGGAGCGTTTGCAATTTCATGGCAGACTCCTCCTGCGCAGATGAAGAGCGTGTGCGCATGCGCGGGTCGCCGAGAGGCGAGGAGGATGGCAGGGATGGAAAGACGCCTGCAGGCGATCAACGCCTTCAACTCCTTCTCGCTGCTCGTATTGCAAACGCTTCCCGTAAACCACGTGCCCCCAATGCGGCACCTGGAACCACTCGGAGATCTAGGCACAACAGGGAGACCTCCCGAGAAATTAATCACGCGCGTTGGGTTCCTACGCGTGCACGCCAGAGCATCATTTGTCTTGCCCAGACATATGCGAGGCTAAAGCCCGGTTCACACAGTTGCGTTTGACTGCGTTTGACTGCGTTGCGGAAGCGAGACACCAGGACATCCCTGCTGCTTATATCGCGTGCCAAGATGATTCCTTGAATTGAATCCCACGCTTCATACGAATCACAGATGTGCCGGTGACTCGCTTTCGGTTCTCGCCGCAACGCAGTCAAACGCAGTCAAACGCAAGTGTCTGAACTGGCCTTTAATCTGGGTCAAACGATCCGCCGGCGCCAGACCTCAAGCTGGTTATTTCTTGTTCGGCGAGAACCTGTTTGTATCCCTTCAGGTATTATCAAACCCTTTTTTTCGTGGTGTATAATGATGCCATCCTGTGAACTGTGTTCATTTTTTGGTACGTTGAAGGGCCCAGGGAGGCATGCGCTCTTTCCGCAATGGCGTCAATAATTAAACCTATCACGATATTCCGTCCAGGGAAATTGTGATCGACAAATCGCGGAACTATAACGTCACGAGGTAGGTCAGACATCTAATGTATAAAATCGCCATGCTGTTTCCACTCTTCTCTGTCCCTGTCGTTTTTGGCGCTTTTTACATATTTGACTATGAAACAACTTGCCCAAATTTCCGCTTTGCTGCAGGTCAGATATATTGTGGAATTGACTGAATTCTATAATAATCGTGGTCCGGGCTAATGGCACTTTGGGAGCCTTTTAGTGCGTTGAAATTAATTGCGAAAAAAAAGAAAAATAAACAGTTTAAAAATAAGCACATAGGCGAAAAAAAAAAAAATTGCGCAAATATTGCCACTTTAACAAAAAAAAAAGTTCCACGCTTCTTTTTTCGCAAACACTGCATTAAAATTTATGTTACAGGAATCACAAATACGCTTTTAAAGGGACCATGAAATTACCTTTTTACTTTTGCCAGATAACTTTTACATTAAACCTTCAACGTTCACTGAATGCCGAACAGACATCCGTTTTCGTCTCAATTCATTAACTTCTACACACACACACACAAAAAAAAGTAAATGTCGACTTTTGCTTTTTCTCCAACTGACCGCAAAACAGGTTGCGGCGTAATTTCGACGGTCGTGACCACGACCGGCTTGTGGTCGTGACGTACCTGACGTACGCTGGGACAAGAACCGGAAGTTCTCTCGGCAGTAGGAGAATGGGAGCGTTAGCGGAGGCGAGTTGGGGGTGCGCCGGTAGGTTTTACCGCGCTGATGTCACCGACGTATTTTCTTAATCGGCGCCTCTCACCGCCGCGATAGCCATGGACACATCGCAGCTGAGCGAAATTCAATGAGATATGTTACGCTACAGCGACAGCATGAGACTAGTCTCATACGCCGGTATGCCTGTTGGGAAGTGCGGCGAGACTTCCGGTGAAGACTCCAGAAGTCAACCCAACTGTCATTGTTGGTAAAAGGCGTCCCGTGTCAGTCGTTTGCAAAGCGACTTAGATGAAAACAAATTGCCGCGGCGTTTTTCGCGGCCTCGGAGATGCAGGAGCGAGCCGACGTTAAAAAAGATACGTTTGAGCTACGACAGTGTCAGCAAGAGCCACGTATATGCCTGTCCACACTCGGAGCGGACGCGCGCATTTGATGGAAGTGCTGTACTCGCGCTGTTGGTGAGCGTTTCGGGACCGATCTTTTACGATTGCAACTCGATACTGACGTGGCACTCGGCAAAGGAAGGTTGGCCCGGCATTGCACGTAGCTCCCACGAACTTTTATTCGCGTCTCCAGCTCGACGCTCGCCCTCCCGCGGCGGAAACGGGAAGCACTCTTGTGAGGGTTCCCCGATTCTTCTGCTCAGCGGGCACGGCGGAACTGCTAGCGATCTTGGCTCGCGAGATGTCATTTCCGAATGCAAACAACACTCTTCCCTGACCCTACGTAGTGCTGCAGACGGTATGGGATTGTATCTTACTAGAGAGTTTTAGTATCGCGCATAGAAGCAACGCAAACGGTGTGCGTTTGCGTTAGAGTTGCGTGCCCCACGTTGTGCGTGCGCCTCATCGCCATGCGCCAATCTGAGACCGCAATTTTGGGCTCCGCGCACGCGCAGTGTGGAACACGCAAAGCTAACGCAGACACACAGCGCTTGCGTTCGCTCGTATACGCAATAATTAAACTCACTACTGTTTCACCGGCTTTTAACGCCAACGAAACGTGCTGCAGTGAGCAGACGTGCAAGCAGGTAGGCGTTCCTTCGAACTGGACAGGCTGAGATTGGTAAAACGACGCAGCGTAAGAATGAAAGTGACTAAATGTTATAAAAAAGATAAATAATTATTTAAAAAAATATATATATCTTTTTTTAGTTTTTGGGCATTCGGTCTGGAAGGATATTGGCGGCGACTCTGGGACGTTTTGGCGATTGTCAAAAGTCGCGACTTTTATAGCAAAATATACTTTACCCACAATGTCATTTTAAATGGATTTCTCACATTAGCTAGAATGTTTGCATTGATTTTAGACTATATTTTATTTATTACTTGGTAATTAAAAAGGCTGCAATGGCACCAGTGATGATAATTAGCACACTTTTGATTGTCATATTTTTTCGCGTGTTTGAAATTAAATCATAAGCAACAAATTATTTTAGAGCTTAAAAAATTACGTATTAAAATATCTTATTTCTAATAATATTATTATTAATACAAATCACGGCAATGTATGCCCCCAATCAACGCGCCAAGATAACGAAAATACGCCATTTTACCATAATAGTCTTCCTGAAAGGTATAATTTTGTTTTATTTTTAGCATATGAAAACCTCTGACATCGTTATCAAGATAGACAAACAGTCAAACACTGGATGTAATATTAAGTCCTATGCGCCACGCGTTGCTATAAAACACACACACACACTTCAGCTGTCTGACTCGGATTCCGTCTTCGGGTTGTTGCGGTGAGAACAGCGTTTATTAATTTATACGTTTTGTGGACATATTGTGAAAATTAGAATTATTTTCTTATTCTTGTGCTGGGAATATTGTTAAACCAATTAATAATCTAAATACCCAAAAACCCATTAAAAAGCCCGCAGTTCATTATTTCCCATGACAATTATCTGAGCGAGAAAAGGCAGCAAGTACGCACAAATATCAGCACTTTTTTTTCAACAACTACAAATATCAGCCTGGATTGAACATGTATGTCACAAAATAAAATTTCCGCAAACAACTTCTCTAACTAAATAATTACGATGTGAGACACATGTTGAGTTATGAAATAATCCGAAATTAAGACCTATATCGATAAATTAAATCCAAAATAGAGGTTAGTTTTGGTTTCGCTCCAGAATTAAAACGCGCACCCTGGAGTAAATATTATGCTAACCACCGTTTTAGTTTTCAGGATAAAGAGGTGACCTGCACTCATAACACCCTAGCTTCCTCGTGTAACCAGAAATAATTTGTGTCGCTCAGTGAATCCAGCACACTAGACAGGCTCAACAGCGGCACGCATCTCCAACCCTCAAAATAACCGCCATATTGAAAAATGAGTGGCGCCGGCGCACCACCTATAGTTAGTTGGAGTCGCGAATAGCTCGACAGTGACGTGCAGTCGTGTCAGAATAAAAATGGCATACTAATAACAAAGTGTACATCCCGTGTTACGAAGGTAATCCATACGGCGTTCATTCGAGCTCTATATCACACAAAACAAGTAGATAGAATCGACGAGACGACAGTGTTCGTGAACACTGCCTCGGAAAACAAGGAGATGACAAGGGGAAGAGATTGACCTCACCTGTTAATCTAAAATTGAGGTCAGCGATCAAACTATAATACGGGAAGGGTCCACAAGGGTCGCGTGGGCATATTCCATTCAGCACGCCAACCGGTCGTGGGCAGACGGTCTTGGCCAAGGACCGTTGAAGCAACGCAGCACTGAGTCGGCTTCTAGGCCTATCTGCCGAGTTCGGTGGATTCGTAGACGCGTTGTAGCTTCTTCCGGGTGTTTGTGGATCCAGCGTTCTTGTTCGTCGTGGTCTGTTTCAAGTACTTTTTGTCTTGCTGCTTGAAGTCGGGACGCGCGAGAAGAACACGTAAAAAAATAAACGTTCGTTGGTCGTCGTGACCACGGTGACCAAGCGACGCTGTCGGCCAGGCTGATTTGATCGTAAAGGACAGCTCCGGAGCTGGCTCTCAGCTTCGTTTACCACACGATAGATGGCGCTTGGCCCTCAGCATTATCAAATTTGGCAATTTTCGTCACACATCTCTAATTATGCCACAAAATGTGGATCTGAATATTATTTAACAAAACTTTTAGGAAACATTTGCCGGCTATTTATTGTGTTAAGAATGGAACCTTCGGCGACCTTCTTCCGAGTTTCAACGCTGCGGAAACGAGTCAAGAATCTGTCCGGCACCGTCGCCCGCCTGTCTGTTCCTGCACGAAACGAGTCCCGACGAGTACGGGACCGTCGCCTACGTGTCTGCGCCTGCGGAGACAGGTCTCAGCGCGTCCGTGACGTCAACGGGACGTGTGTGTGTGCGTGGGGGTTGGTGCGCTCACGAAAGGGAGAGGGGCATGACCTAACTGCGGAGAACTTTGGCTACGACGCACTTCTGGCTACGACGCGGCGGACCTTGCTACGACGCACTTGACGGCGGGTTGCTGCTGCGCACTTGCTGCCCTGGCGGGGAGTGAGGGAGAAAACGGACCCTATATAAGGCGGAGCGTGAGGCTGCTCCAGGAGTTCTCTCGGATTTGACGACTGTATCGCAACCATGTAATTAAACCGTTCGTTACGTTACCAATTCTCCCACCTCCACTGGACCCCTGGGTTCTTCACGTCGGGGAATGGTCGTCGTCACGAGCCAGGAAGCTCCCGGACGTGCGGCATAAACCCCGCCTCTAACAATTGTTTATGATCGCGGTGCTGGTGAGGTAGGCGCTTACCCAATAGGCGACGTGCATTCGGCTGACGTGCTGCAGGTCCGCGGATGCATTGCAGTGAAAAGGCAGAGAGCTCTCGAAGGAAAGAAGGCGCAAAAGAGTCCAGTTTTCTTTTTTGAAAGTTCTATAGCAAAGAGTTTTTTTGGCTCCCTATTTTTGTGTTTTTGTGTTTCTTTTCACACCTTTTACGACGTCCGGTGGATGAAATTCGATTTCAGAATCATTTCATGGTCCCTTTAACAAATCTACATTTTCGATTTTGTTGCAATAAATTCCTTCGTTTTGTTTGTTTGTTTGTTTGTTTCGAAAAGAGCATGGAGCGACTTTTTTCGTGTTCTGATTTCGTCCGATTTTCAGATGGTTTTTCGCAAGTGGGTTCCAGACTTAAAGGCGACCAATTCCCTCCTCTCGCGCTGCGTCCGCATCATTGAATGTAATGACACCACTGTAAGAAAATCTGAATTGAGAGTGGGACAACTGTCGACGCGGTAGATATGCTACATGCATTCATGGTTAAAGTTCACGTTGTCCTCTTTCTTCCCTTGAAGATAAACAGTCAGGGACTCCGGAACCGGGGGGGCAGGGGAGGCCAGAGCCCCCTCAGTATTTTTCAGGGTGGGACTGAGCCCCCCACTTCGACTGTCTCCCTCCCCCTCTCCCCTCCCCCCCTCACCCCCAGCCACCACCTCCAATATTAAAATTGCTGGGCTGATAGATCAAAAGTCACTGTCACTAGTCGCTGAAGCTCTCAGTACAGACCCAAAAACGAAACTAGCAGGTCGTGTCAGCGAGATTGGTTCGAAAGATTCCCATGGCTTTCTTACAACAGCAAGAGCGATGCGGTGTTGTGCCATGAATGCAGCTTATTTTTCAAAGAAAGGGTGTGCAAATATGGTGTAGTGGAGCTAGCCTTTGTTAAGACTAGCTGTAACAAGTCGAAGAAAGCTACAGAAAAATATAGATGCCAATAAAAAGACCAAGTTTCACTTAGAATCTCTTAACCACAGCCTGTCGAGGGGGAGGGTATCCGTGTCGCGCAGCTCTTAACAAAACAGTGCAGCAAGCAACAGGAAGAAGCCAGTGCGGCACTACGGGTCATAGTGAGCCCTCTTCGCTACCTTTGCCGCACAGGCCAAGCTCTAATTTGACGCACAAAAGATGACGAAAACTTGCTTGTTTTGCTTCATGAAAGATTGGGGGATGTTCCCGCCCTAAAAAGTGAATGACGAAAAGGGACAAGTGGGTAAGAGGTGACGTGCAGAACGAGCTGGTTAAGATCGTGGCCCACGCAATACAGCAGGGTCCAGCCCGTTCTATGGCATCATTGCTGACGGCACGACTGATGCAGTTGTCGAGGAACAGTTTACCCTCTGTATATGGTGGGTTGACAGCAAGACGCTCGACAGCCGAGAAGACTTCATTAACCTGTATAACGTCCCAGACAGGAGGGCTGAGACATTGTACACGACCATCAGAGACATGATTTTGCGCCTTCGCCTTGCTTTCTATATAGTCTGCGTGGTCATTGCATTAACGGGAGCCACCAACATGTCCGGCCGTTTCTCAGGCGTGCAGAAACAAACTAGTGATTTTGAGCCGAGGTCCATGTATGTGCATTGCGGCAACCCCAGCTTAGATCTCGGGTTACAGGAAGCTAGCCGTAGCTGCGACATTATTGGCGATGCTCTCAGTACCGTGAAAAACGTTTCAAATGCAATTCTTCCTTCGAAAAAACGCAAAGCTGTTGATTCATCTATTGCAACTCCTCCAGTCCGCGAGGCGGCGGAAGAGGCCAGATCAGCGCAAAATAACCTTCTTCCTCTTTGCCCAACAAAGGTGGACTGTCAGAGTGAAGTCAATGAAAAGGTTCGCTAAAAACCAGTGTTGTACACGTTCCTCAAAAAAGGAACGAAAGCTCGTTCCTCGTTCCTTTTGATTTTTGGAACGCGTTCCCGTTACAAGTTCCATTTGTGAAAAAGGAACTCGTTCCCGTTACAGTTTAAAAAATGGAACGTATCGTTACATATACATTTGTATTTTGATGATTATCATATTCAATTAGATTACACAATTTTTTTTAGAGCGCAGCTCTTAGGCGCCCATTTCCGGCTTGAGCGGCGTCGCCGTCGGCGTCTGCGTAAACCCGTGTTGCATTATGAGTTTCCATAATGACGCCACGAGGGTTACTCTCACGAGGGTTACGAGGGTTATCCTCACGAGGATCACGAGGGTTACCCTCACAAGAGCGTTGCCCTCACGAGGGTTGCGAGGGTTAGTTACCCTCAAAAGGGTTACCCTCACGAGGGTTACTCTCGCCAGGATCACAAGGGTTACCACGGGTCACGAGGGTCACCTTCACGAGGGTTATGAGAGTTACCCTCACGAGGGTCACAAAGGGTTACTCTCACGAGGGTCACGAGGGTTACCCTCTGGAGGGTTACCCTCACGAGGGTCACGAGGATTATGAGAGTTACCCTCACGAGGGTCACGAGGGTTACCCTCACGAGGGTTACCCTCACGAGGGTTACCCTCACGAGGTTCACGGAGTTGGCCTCACGAGGGTCACGAGGTTTACCCTCAGGAGGGCCACAAGGGGTATCCTCGCGAGGGTTTTGAGGGTTGCTCTCAAGAGGGTCACGAGAGTTACCCTCGTGACGTCACGTGCGACGTCGCGTGTGACGTCACGAGGGTAAAATTTTCCCACACTATTTAGCGGAAAATTTTCTCCGCTAAATATAGCGGGGAAGGAAGAGAGGCATACCCTTTCCTCCGTACCTTCCCTCCTCCTCAAGAGCTGCGCTCTAATTCGGCGTTACAGAAAATTGTAGACGTCTTTAATTTTTTTATCTATCCCCTTAAATGGCAACATACGAATTTGAATGCAATGATGGAAGGACACCAGTAGAATAAAACAAGCGGAAGTAAGGTTTTATTTGTCGTTATATTCACCTTTAAAAATCTCAGCTTTTAACGCTATTCATGTTTATGGTGGGCGAATTCAGACGAGCCAAATATACTGTTACCCCACATTGCAATAGCGATTTACAACAACTTCACGCGTTTTAATCTAACAGTCCCTTGTTCTGACTTAACAACAGTTGCTTCTCGATGTTGCTGTCCGCAAAACGAGCAAGTGAAGAATGGTGCTGGGCTTTTGAAAGGTCAGTCTTGTAAACTACAAGTCCTTCTTCGTGAAGGTTGGATTCGTTGTTCAGTTGTAAGGTGGGGGACTAGGGGAAATGGAATAAAGTTTATGATCATGATGTAGAGTACCCGAGACTGTTGTAAAAGCTGGGAAACTTGGTTGGTAATTTTTGTGTATGTTTTAAGTGACCAATGTTCCGGATACAAGGGTGCGTTCGATGTCTAGTAACCTGTTCTTTTGTTGTAACTTCAGGTCTCTTTGTGAAAGTTCACTGATGCTTGTAGTCGGCCTTATATTTCTGGGTGTATCACGATTCGCGGAAGCAAATAAATTAGAAGGGTTTGAAACGTCCCTCTTTCTGTGTCTTTTCCTTTGACTAAAAGTTTCGCTTTTTGTACCGCAGTCTCGGGCACTGAAAAAAAAAAAATCATTGTCCACTAGCTCTTTTGCATCCGACTGTTACTAAACGAGGACCCCACAAAATAAACCCGAAGATACTTAACCAAGAAGTTAACGAGATTCTGCTCTTCGTAAAGATATTGTTTTTATACTTCTAAAATTTCCCTCTTAAAAATTAAAAAAGAAAGAAAAAAATACCCCACTGGACGAAAAAAAGGAACGCCGTTCCTTTTTCCGTTCCAGTAAAAATGTAACGCGTTCCCGTTCCAGTTCCAGCGATGCAAAATGGAACGGCGGCGTTCCTTCGTTCCTCCTAAAAGGAACGCGTTCCAGGAACGCCGTTCCTTGGAACGCCGTTCCGTACAACACTGCTAAAAACTATGCTAGAGTTCAGGAGAAACTGAGCGAGCTGCTACAAGGTGGATATACAATTGCAGACAACAGCAGGACCATTTTGAAGGGCTTTTTGAAAAGGTTCGAAACGCTGCTAGGAATAAACATTTTTATAGCTTTGTTCGGCCCATGCGAAGAACTTGCAAGGGTACTGCAACGTTCAACGTTTCGCGCCGCAGATATCAAAGAGGCTGCACAGACTCTGTGAGGCAATGTCCCGTCTGCGGTCTGAAGTCGCGTTTGAACGAGTTGTGGGACTGCACAAGCTCAACTGCAATGCGGCTAGGTTTGAAGGACCCTCGCAGCGCAGGCCGACAAAACCGCCAAAAAGGTTTGAAATGAGCAACGCACCTTCTCCGCCAGTTGTACGGAAGGAGTACTTCGCGGCCGTAGACTGCATTATGAGTGAAACTCAACGGCGGTTTGAACAGCCTGGTATGAAGCAGCTAGTAAAACTAGAGAGCGCCTTGATTAACGGCACCGGGGGAAGACAGTTCCCAACAGATGACCTGAAAGAGGCCCTGCATGCATGTCATCATCATCATCATCATTTATTAAACCTTGAAGGCCCTTGCGGGCATTAGACAAGGTGGGAGTAACTGCTGAAGAAACATTATATAAAGGAACAAACAAAAAGTGGGTTACATGCTGGAACAAACAAAAGTGGGTTACTTTGTTCTGGCCCGAATCTCTGCGCAGCTCTTACTTTTGCTGGCTCTTTTATGCAACCTTGATTCCCTCACAATTGACGCCCTATTGAGAACACTACAGGCAAATTCAGACGAAATTAATGACCTCCTAGACCATGTCTTAAAATATACGAAACTTCTTCATTCTGTGCCTGCATCTGTCGCTTCGAGGAAGCTCTCATTTAGTGCCTTACGCCGAACTAAAACGTATCTACGGAACCGCATGAGTCAGGGGAGGCTAACACACCTCCTTATTTTGCACATTAAAAAAGGAAGAACCGCCGAGCTCAACCTGGACGACATCATCAAGGAATTTAATAATCTCCCAGACTGTTGAGCGAACGGCGACCTTTGGTCTTCCTTGAGGCGATCAACACACATGGACTTGCCTATATATGGATCTGTTTCCTTCATCACGCTTTTGTGCAGATTTTCTAAATATGTATTGAGATGTCATTGTATACATATATGTAATTATATTGGCTTAGTCGTTCATTTCATAGCGTGGACGTCTTTTTGGATGAACATTTGAAGAATAATAAACGTGATTGTCCGCAAACACTTTTTTGCAATGTTGTGTATCCTTGTAGGGATTTTGAAATTGCCTGAAGCACTATGCATAAGCGTGTTCGCGATATTCGAGAGTTTTAGTGGATCACATGCACGTATAAAAGCTTTGAGGGTCGGAAGGTGCATACGCAAAGCGCAATATTGCGTTATACGCGTGCGCACTTCCAACCCGCAATTGTATTGCGTACGCAAGGCTCTTGCGTAGTTGCCACTAAAACTCCCTACTGTTGTTATAAAGCAGGAAGGAAAGGTGATTGTACGTACTAAGTAAGGAACTCCATGCAAATAATATTCTATTTTTGAATAAACAAAAAGTACAAATAAAACAACAGAAATCGGCTCCAGTCCTTGTTTCCTAGAATAAAATATATAAAAATAAAAAGGTTTGACTTCAGCCCCCCCCCCCCCCCCCCCCCCACACTCAAAATCTACTTCCGGAGTCCCTGTAAACAGTGAGGGGACAACACGACCCAACATTCAGGTGAGTGGTCGTGGAATGAACCTTTGAATTTGTTTTTGCCAACGAAACGTTGAATTTTGGCACGTAAAATCCACAAGATTTTTTTTTAAATTAACTATTGTTTGGTATAGCTTTCCAGAATAACAATTCCTGCCGCTCAGTTTAGTTCTCTTTTCGACCTGCCTGTCCCGTTTTTTTTTCTTCTGTTTTTAACGATGTTCGGATAGAGATTAGTAGCGAGATATAAAACAAACGTTTGCACATAAATATGTAGGCCTTATAAGGAAAGCAAAAAAGAGTGTTTGCCCACAAATTCAGTTTGGTCTTCTGAACACGGCACAATGGCTAATTTACTTGTTCGAGTAAGATACTATGAATGTTTCTACAAGCTGCATGCTGTGATAAATGGTGGCCATATGAAATTAGCAAAAACAAACTCAAAATACAAAAAAAGATACTATCTTGGCCGATATAAGCGACGCATGAGTAAAAGTTTGACTCAGAACTAGAGTACGAGGAGAAATAACAAGCCTTGCTGAGCCATACGCTAACATTGGTGGTCGAGAAACGTAACTGTATTAAACAGCGTACAAATACACAAAAAAAGAATCTTCCATTGTGGTCTTCGTACTTTCTTGAACTTCAAATAAATGCGGTAACCTCAAACTGTTTGGAACAGCGATAGACTGAAAACCAAGTTTCAGCTGCGTTAGAAGTAAGACACAAAGAGCGAGCGAAGGGAAGACAAATAGTAAATATTATGATGATGTTTGGGCGTTTACTAACACGAAAGCAACTAAGGTCATTGTAAGTCAAATAAAAGTCAAAAGTACAGAATACAAATACGCACGCAAAACAGCTAATAAAAGCGGTCGGAAAGGCGCGGTTATTTGCTTGTATACTATTCATCATAATTTTAACACAGTTCCAGCGAATCTCGCGCAACTTTTTCGTAAGCTTTTGGTAGAATCAAAGTCGGTCTACTTACAGTCACATCGCGAGGGTTTAGAGTTAAAAAAGCTTACTGAGATTAGTTTTTCTTAGCAGGATTTGGAAATTTTGAACAACTTTCAGGGTGATTCGCCGAGAAACCATTTTTGTTTTCCAATCCCCTATAATATAGGGGATGGCTTTCTTTTCACAAACAAGTAATCTGAGAAGACTCAGCTATGTGGAAACAATTCAGCCAACCAACGGACCAACGAACGAACCGACCAACAAATCAACCAACCAAACAAACACTCCAGCAAGAAAATAAATGAATGATAACGGAAAGGTTCTAACGGTTTCGTTTCAACAAACAGAGACGGAAACCCTGTCCCGCAGATCCATCAGTTTAGGGAAAGTGATACGCCCCCGCCAAGAGCCTCCAAACACGACAGCAGGAGCCCCATTATCGTCCATGGGCATCTACGACGGCAGACATTTCCGCAGAACATCGAGTGACCGCGTTTACGGGACAGGACTAGAAGACCGAGGGAGTTTACGATGCCTTCCCCGATAACTTCCTCCAGAACGACGGGCCCGTCTCAGTCTTGAGAACTCGCGTTCCGTCGGAGTATTATAGACGGTCTGCAAGGACAGTCAGGAATCGCGGTTCATCGAGCGTGACCCCTGTGGTCCTGGTCTGCTCCCAGCCTTGTTCGACGCGAGTGACGAGGCATTCCCGGTATGGCATCAATGTCAATCTCTTTCCTTAGTTTTCGGGGGGGGGGGGTTGAAAACATGTCCCCTGTTTCTGAACGTTTGCTCGTTGTGTGAATGACTAAATTGTCAAGAAAGACGAACAGAAACGCGAACCGCGGTCACTTCTGTTGGGGGGTTTAGGAAGAGGCATTCGTGGTATTTTGAAGACGTGCACGGTCCTGTGATGTTCTTCTCGGGTGCTCGAATGGACGTGTGCACTGCATTCGCGCATCGTACACGAGCATGTGGAGGGCCTGACAGTCGCATGCAGCGACGGAGGCGGGGTTGACGGTTTGAAGACGTCGTGGGGCGAAGTCGGCATGACCCTATGTACCGAATCGACATCAACGTGCGAACCGCTGTAGACAGCTTCTCGGCTGTCAACCGCGGAAGCCCAGAAACTGCACACAACTTGTTGGGACATTTGGAAAGCACATGCTTCCACGTTTGGACTCGGACCGTTTCCTTAAATGTCTGTTTCATGCGAAAGGACGGCGGCTGTGACCGGGTATCTTGAAGGCTGTTTTATTTGTTCCTGCGGCTTTTCAGGTGGGGACGAATATGTATTAGTTTGAAGACGAACAAATTGCCAGACACCGCTGTTGAGTCTTACTTTATGAGTAAACACACGCAGGAATTTTAAACATTTTCCCACTTAAGGTTTTAGAAACTGACAGTTGGTTAGTCAATTCATTCTTATTATTGTTTTTTTAAGTATACATATTATATACATCACTCGGCTGTCTAAAAGGCTGTCCCTCTGATCGCACGTTAAGCATGATGGATTTATTTAACTCATATCTAGAATAGTAAGACAGAAAAAAAAACACGCAAGGAACGTTGCGAGGCAATCTCCATATCGATCCATATTCTTAATATCTGGAAGTTAATCACTCTTTCCTGAACCCAATTATTCACTGTATTGAGAAAACAAGCAATTCGCTGCGCACATATTATGTTTCTTTGCTTTTCTCGAGATTAAAAACTACAACATCCCGATTTTCCCTTTCATTACAAGAGGGTACACGCACAAAAGTCGTGCCGAACATTAAAACAGCGTGCCATATTTACAACGCGACCTCTGCCAACGTTTAACTCCACCTGCCCCCCCCCCCCCCCCATTCTCGTCGGAGTGCCCAAATCATATGCCCAACATATTTTTCTTTGCTCCCAGCGCCAGCGTCCCAGAGTACGCCAAGCGTTCTTTATATCATGAAAAAGGCAGCTCGTTTTATCTCACAAAAAATAAGGCGCGCAGCCGGCCACCTTTCGAAAACATGCAGCGGCGTCATCAGTATTCTTCGCCGACACGCCATCCAACCGAAAAGATATTCGTCTTTCATGTTTATTTTTTTATATCTCAATATTCGTTGCACCACGAGATGTTTAAGGCGACATCGGAACCCGCCGCCGCAGCAGCAGCAGCAGCAGCAGCACGAACAACTCTTTGTGAAAGAACGAACAGCCGTCTCAAGGTCGTGCCTCCAAAAGGCATGGCGGCCACGGCGGAAACCTCGGGAAAATGGATGACGACATGTGCAGCCAGTTGCGCGTACGTCTATGCAGAGTGTGGGGCGAGGGTCGGTGCTCTCCACCACCCTTCCCCAACCGCGGTGTCCCTGTGTAGTTGATGGAATCGCGCTTTTATGTCTAGGTTTGCAGGCTGTATATATCTTTATGCCGAATTTATATACGTATTCATAGATGGGTAGAGAAAAAAAAGAGAGGGTGCAGGTCGGCCATTTTTTCTTACCACCATGCATGGTTGCCTCGGTCCTGATGGAGGGGGAAACAGGAAGGAGAGCGTCGGCGTCGGCGGAGTTGACAGCTCTCGCGAACACCTGTGCAGTGGATTATTCGTAGTACCGCCTGCGTGTTTTCAATGCACTTGTACTTCGAAATTTTCCGAGATTATATCATACAACGGAGGAGTAAGGAGCTTGTGGAGAGCTCACAGTCGATATGGCGCTTTCCCTAAGGGGTCATTCCATGCCAAACGTCCCAGACATTGCGCTCGACCCCTTCCGATTTCTAAAAAAAATTCATGGCCTATTGCCCCAATGTCCGTAGCCATGCCCTGAAATATTTTTGGCGAAAAAATTTTTTCATGACGTGAGCGCGGTTTGAACTTTTAAAAACAGCGTGAAACTAGGCATCACTCAATAATTGATGAAAAATCAGCTTTTTAATGAAACACCTAGCAAATTTTTTCTTAAATTTGCACGGCTTTCGGCTTACAATGAGGTTAAGCTTGTGAAGTTTTGTTTAACTTAAATGTTTTTTAAAAAAACAAAAAATAATTGAAAATTTTAACATTTTTGTTATTTTATTAAAAAATATCTAACTGCTGCCGGGACTCAATATAACTTTTTGCCGGCTGCCCTGCAGGTATATGATCTATAAAAAAGTTTAAAACCGCTCAATAAAATATTTCGCAGTAAACAAAAATCCTGAAGTTGCAAAAAAGTGTGTTTTGACGCATAAACAGCTGTTTATTTCACCCTGAGGTGGTCCAAGTAAAAATACAAAATATGGTGGGTTTGGAAGAACAATCAATAATCTTTTGATTCTGAAAGTTTAATCAAAGTAATTTTTGTTTAAAGCGAGAAAACAATTTTTGAAGTTGTACTCTCGCACCACAACCCACGTCGCTTCTTAACGCCTCTTCGCCGCACAGCACGCCACCTGCGACGATAGCTGACGCGATTAGGTCCAAAGAAAGAACGGAGTTTTCTGCCGCTTACCCTTGTCCGTCTTTCCGGCTGCAAGGAAAGAAACGGCGGGTATCGTGTAATAATCGTTGGTGCCGCCAGCGCTTGTGTCCTTTGTACCCGAGGGCGGCTCGAAACGCGATGCCTAATACGGGCGCATCAGTTGACGTGGACTTCTCCTAAAGGGAAACGCGATAATATCGCCGCGAAATCTAGCTGTCATGCATACTGCGGTGAAAAGCGGAACTATTCAGCGACGCAAGAATTTGCCGTTTCAAAGCCGATTTAAACACAAACGAGGCGTGAGCCTCCAACTGCGCCCGTTCGTTAACACCACATCGCGTCGTCGTATGAGATTGCCCGTTCACGGGGCTTTTGTGTTGCTGTCTACATCTGTCCTGACGCCGAGAAGAGGGAGTGATTGCGATGTGTACGTAAGAAACAGCTAGCTTACTAGTGGATGCTCTTACCTGGCAGCGCTAAGCATTTGCTGATATAAAGACAGTGGAAAGTCCACAGGAGGACACAGCCGCGCAAAACGGTCAAAATAGGAAAAGCCATAAAGCAACAAGAGTAGAAAAAAACATCTTCCCACCAAGATGTACCCGACAACTCGAGGTCCCGCTTTCTACCTGCGTGCGCACACCGTGACACCGTCGCACGCTTTGCCGGGCTCGACGGTGGCGGGCTGTGCAGAGAAGAGACGCAAGGAACGACGCCAGGTTGCGGTGCGAAAGCTCAACTTCAAAATGTTTTTTTCCTCTTTAGAACAAAATTACTTTAATTAAGCTTTCAAGAACAAAAGGAAATAAACTCTTTTGCAGAAGTCACCATGTTACGTATTTTTCTTTGGGCCACCTCAAGGCAGAATTGACGGCTCTTTAAACGGCAAAGCGCAATTTTGCACAATTTTTTTTTCTGCAAGATATTTAGTTGTACGGCCTGAAACCTTTTTTGTGTACAGTATACCTACAGGGCTGTCAATAAGAGTATTTACAGTCGCATGCAGCAAAGCCATAGTTTGTAGCAAAACTAAAAATATGCTAAAATGCTCATATATTCCTTATTTTTTTAAAGCTGCTTCGAGCATACCAAATTCCATGACCATGATCCTTATTACATAGCAGTCCAAATACCGTAGGCGTTTTAGGCAAAAATATTCCAGTGTTCCGTAAAAAAAAAATCTTACTTTTCATCAATTATTGAATGAGTCGTTGTTCCACCCCCTTTTACTAGTTCGAACCGCCATCACCCCATGAAATTTGTTTTTCGACAAACAAATATGTTAGAGGCACCACAAACGTTACGGTGAAGAGCCATCAATTTTATTTTAGGAATCGGAGGTGGCCGTGGGACCTTTGACATGGCATGGAGAAGTCCACGTCGCCTGATGCCGCCCGTCGTTTACGCATCGCGTTTCGAGCCGCCCTCGGGTATAAAGGGCACAACGGGCCTGCTATTGCTACGCGCTGGCGGCACCTACGATGATTACACGATACCCGCCGTTCCTTCCCTTGCAGCCGGAAAGACGGACAAGGAGAAGCGGCAGAAAACTCCGTTCTTTCTTTGGACCTAATCGCGTCAGCTATCGTCGCAGGTGGCGTGCCGTGCGGCGAAGAGGCGTTAAGAAGCGACGCCGGGTAGTGGTGCGAGAGCTCAACTTCAAAAATTGTTTTCTCGCTTTAAACAAAAATTACTTTGATTAAACTTTCAGAATCAAAAGATTATCGATTGTTCTTCCCAACCCACCATATTTTGTATTTTTACTTGGACCACCTCAGGGTGAAATAGACGGCTGTTTATGCGTCAAAACGCACTTTTTTGCAACTTCAGGATTTTTTTTTACTGCGAGATATTTTATTGAGCGGTTTTAAACTTTTTTATAGATTATATACCGGCAGGGCAGCCGGCAAAAAGTTATATTAAGTCCCGGGAGCAGTTAGATATTTTTTAATAAAATAACAAAAATGTTAAAATTTTCAATTTTTTTTGTTTTTTAAAAATATTTAAATTAAACAAAACTTCACAAGCTTAACCACAATGTAAGTCGAAAGCCGTGCAAATATAAGAAAAAAATATTGCTAGGTATTTCACTAAATAGCTGATTTTTCATCAATTATTGAGTGATGCCTAGTTTTACGCTGTTTTTAAAAGTTCAAAGCGCGCTCACGTCATCAAAAAAATTTTTTCGCCAAAAATATTTCAGGGCATGGCTACGGACATTGGGGCAAAAGGCCATGAATTTTTTTAGAAATCGGAAGGGGTCGAGCGCAATGTCTGGGACGTTTGGCATGGAATGACCCTA
>JAZHYW010047356.1:0-14064 GCA_037355805.1 Ixodes ricinus | reverse complement strand
CCCGGTTTTAATTTCTTTTTAAATTTCCTGTTCATTGACCTCTAAGGGGGCACACCACCTAGGAGGGTCAGCTTCTGAACCTCCTTGGCTTGGGGAAATTAATTTTACAGGGCAGGCTGGTGGTCACGCTTAGAGTGGCACATTACAGCACCCCAGGGTCTGTCGGGTAAATGAGAAGGAAAATTAGAACAGCTTGTATCAGCAACACGTCCACATTGTTTAAGTAATCCTATCTTCAGAAAACTATAACAATATTCAAGATTTGTATTTGTTAGATATGTAGCAGAATGCCTAGGGATGCGGCTATGGGAAAGGTGTTTGTAAGAAGCCAGTTATTTCTATAAATTTTCTCTTCTGCAAAATTGGTGAACTTTTTGGTCTTCTGTGTTCTTCGACAAAATGTCAAATTTTTTTATAAAAGACATCTGTAAAGTGACAAAAGCATTCCATAGCCGCATTCCTTATTAAATTTCAGTCAGGAAAAGTGAAGAACGAGCCTTCCTTGTATTGCCATTATTAAACGATAGGCTGACTAAAATGAAATTTATACCAAAAAGTGGAACGGAGAAAATCGTTCAAAGTGCTCCAAACCCTACTTTTCTTTAGCTTCACTGGACAGAAAAAAAATTTATTAAAAATTAACTATGCAGTCTAAACTAATGAAACTTTCTGGGAATACTCTCTAGATGTTGTTGGATGTATTTACCGTATTTACTCAAGCACAATGAACGCACTCAGTAATGAACGCACTCTAAGTCGACTCTCAAAATTTTGACTTTTTTTTTCTACTCGCGTAATAAACGCACCTTCAACTCGGACGTCGAAATTTTGACCCCTCCCTCCACGCACGCGAAATGAACGCACTTTTCTATCCTGGTGCAGCGAGGTCGCAATGCATGGGCAGCGTGAGCGAACAAAACGCCCTGTAAAAGGCGTTAAAAAAAATAAAAAAAGATCCAACAGAAGCAAAAAAAAAGCATAAAAATATACTTTTTTTTATGCACAGCGCAGTCTGCATTTTGGGTTGCGCGCCGCGCGCAAAGAGTTAAGAAAGAGAGGCGGAGAAGCCTCTCGCCTTAGCAAAGCGAAACAAAACAGCTTGCGAAAGGCGGCAAAAAAAAAAAAAAATCCACATTTGCATAGCGCCGTTTGGTCCCGGGGTCGCGCGCAAGAAGGTAGGAAAGAGAAGCGGTGAAGTCCTCGCCTAAGCAAAGCAAAACAACTTGCGAAAGACGGCAAAAAAAAAAAAAATCCACGGAATTAAGAGAAAAGAAAAAAACATAAAGAGGAGCTTTTTTTTTCTTTTCGCACTATGCAGTTTTGTTCCAGGGTCGCGCGCCGCGCGCAAGGAGATAAGAAAGAAAAGCAAGAGAAGCCCTCGCCCAAGCAAAGCGCACATAACGTAAGATCCTGCTCTCGCCTCCTCGTCGCACTTTGGAAAGAGAAGCGAGAAGCCTCGAAATGAACACACTTTTCTAAAGTGGCAAAGCGAGCGAGTTAGTTCATGACATAAAATTCAAAAACGCTGAACAAAAACGAGGACAAAAGTAGAAAGGCTAAAAGCGCCGTCCTGTTCGCCTTCCTACTTTTGTCCTCGTTTTTGTTAGCGCTTTTGAATTTTATGACACTTTTCTATCCTGGTGCAGCGAGGTGTCGCGAAAGCATGGGCAGCGTGGGCAAACAAAACAACTTGCGAAAGGCGGGGAAAAAAAAAGAAACATGGAGAGGGGCTTTTTTTTTTTTGCGCATCGCAGTTTGGTCTTTGGATTTGCTGCGCTGCGCAAAAAGAGATAAGAAGTTAGGTCGATTTTTGCGGGATAAAAGGTCCGTTCATTATGCGAAGTAAATACAGACGCAAAATTTTTACTCTCGCGTAATGAACGCACTTTCCAACTTTGCCTCAATTTTTCGGGAAAAAAGTGCGTTCATTCTGCGAGTAAATACGGTATGTAATTTTTCAAAATCATCTTTTTTTGCAGAAATTTTTTTCTGGGTAGTGTCTCCCTTGAATACGATTCTGTTTTCGATTATTGGTTCGAATATGAGTGTATTCGATTATCAATTTGAATATAAGTGTATTCGGTTTTTGGTTCGAATACGAGTTTATTTGATCAGACCTTCACGTAAAGTGGGAGTACCGTATGTACTCGAGTAATAGCCGCACTATTTATGAACAAGGACATTGCGTCTGCTTTCCCACAGAACACAAATACAGCCAATCATTGCGTTGAGCATAAATAACATAGCGAATAAACAGATCGAAAACACGATTCCCCATACAAATGCAAATCTACACAGATGGTATCTTCGCACGAAAACGTTATCTCTGTCCTGTAGACAGCTGAACTCATGCTGTAGATCGCGGTGATTGGTTATCTGCGTGCTCCGCTGAAAAGCGAACACTCAGGTTTTCTTCATAAACAGTGCGGCTATTACTCGAGTAAATACGGTATTTGAAAAAGGAATAGCTTTGGATAGAATCTGTTACGTTAAATGAGACTTCTCAGTTCCACAAAGCTTAAAAGCAGACAGGTGTTTTGTAAAGCCTGTATTTGATGTTAGAAGTTACGATTTACATTATCCAGTGGCCGAGCACAGTGCAATTTTCTTCTATTCTCTTTGAACTCTTGGATAAGCCTTTCTGGGAGCTCTCCTGGCTCCTACGGTTCTTCATGGCACTCACTCGTGGCGCTGGTGTTTGCAGAATTGTTCATTCCAGGAGCTCGGTGAAGGATGTCCTTGCATCGTCCCTTGCTTTGCAGTGAAATACCACTTGAACAAACTATTCACACGAAACAAACTTTTCTATGATTCCTCGGCAAAACTCCACTGTGTCATATGCATTCAGTTGAGTGAACTTCCACTTAAGCAAACTTTTTCTTGAGGTCCCTCTAAATTTGTTTGATCGGTGTTTGACTGTATGTGTCGCTTCTCTCGTTCTCTGAGCAAGTGTGCGTGCTTGCAGGCTTTGCGCTCCCCTGGCCCTGGTGCCGGCGGCCGTGGGCGAGCCCCTCCTGTCGCTGGTGGACCCCCGCTGGTGCTGAAGCCCGTGGCCCCCCTGTGCGGCCCCCGGGAGGCTTCCTGGCCCCCTGAGGCCCCTGCTGCCACAGGCCCTGGGAAGCGTGAGTGCCCGGCCAAGGCCCTCCTCGGCGTCCCACACCTGCCGCTTGGCTCGTTCAGTTTGCCCACACCTTTGCAGAAATGTGTGGCGCGGTGCAGTAAAATGCAGGGCAATGTACTTCAGGTTGCGCTTTCGGACAGGCTACACTCGTTAATTGTATATGGCGGTGTGCACCGAGTGCAGTTGGTGCAGAAGGTGCGGGTAAATCGAGCGCAGCAGTTGTCTCTAGAATTCGTCCGGATGCCTTCTGAATGTGACACCTCAAACCTCCTGAGGTCTGAGGTCATGTCCATACAATCCTTCTCTGCACACATTTATTGGCATTGATTTCATCCTGATAAGTCGCCCATATGGAGGCTGATTGGCACGGCTGCATGCAGCACAGTAGCGCGACACTGTCGGCACAAACAAGCGATCACCTTTTCTTTTTTTCTTCTCAGAAATAAAGGGCTGTCATCGAAACTACCGAAGTAAAAAGCTCATTAGTAGATGTTTATGTTTAGACAGCATAAGGTCGGTCTGCATTTGACGTGTGGCAACACTGGTTTATGCCGTAGATGAGAAATATAGCCAGTGCAGTATGACAGCTAGCCTGGGGTCTTTAATATGCATCACACAGTAGTGATACTTGATTGCCCGCCAGTACAATGCTCATCCAGATCGAAGCAAGCAGGAGTGGCGATTGAACACAGAATTTCTGGGTTCTGCAGCCAGAACCTCCACCTCACATTCTCCAAGCTGCAGTGCACTAATACCCTCTGCTACTTATATGGTGGAAAGGGCTCATTTGGGACATTCATCTGGGAGGTAAAATATGGGTGCCCACTAATACCCTTTCAAAGCAAAATAAACAAAGTGCCAAGGCCTAGATGTTTGCTAACAGTATCATGCAGTCTTATGGAAAATGTCCTCTGTGGATTTGGAATGGTTTTCGAGCACTTTTTTGTTGGTATGTTGGCCATGCAGGTGCGCGCTCGCATGTACCACACTAAAGGCGCGAGCATGGGGTGCCTTTGGATTGTTCCTAACCTACCGAGGGAATTCCGCATAAATCGTTTCTCCCTGGTTGTGTAGGGCTGGATGCAACATTCGAGCGCTTGTTTGTTTGTTTAGGCCGGCCTGCCTCCTTCCCAGCAGGGTGCCGAGAGCAGCGGCCGTCTGCGGGAGCGCCTGCAACAAGAGCTGCGCCTGGTGCAGCAGAGCATTGAGCACCGGGAAAGATCATCGCCCAGGTGAGCTCTAACCGGTCATGGCCGGCGCACTAAATCTTTGGCCGTGGCCGTCTGATTGAAGTCCAAACGAGTCGAATTCAAACGAATTTCGGATACTCGTGGAGCAGTACTTGAGCGCCTCGACACTCGGCCGCTTTCACAGCCCGCTAACCGCTAAGCACCTCCGTAATCCGCCACAAGACCATGAACTATGCAGACAAGGCTGGCAGTGCGCATGCGCAACTGCGGCGTTTCTTTACGGATATCGTAGCAAAGGAGAAAAATTATCTACTACAACTCCCTATCACACGCTTTTTTAGCGTTTGAGACCATAAAACGTATCTATGTTGGGCTTGTCAGGGGCCTTTTAAAGTAAAAGCCCCACCTTGAAAACGCTCTCGTTCTGTTCCGTCAGACTCCGACTGCACGTGCATTGACATGTTTTCAGAGGTGGAAAGTTTGCGCCCGAGACGGAGCATCTACCGGTTCTTTAATTTGTCGCCAGCCGTAGGGGCTCTCGTCGATTGGCCCACGTGGAGTGTGCCAGCCGTAGGGGCCCTCGTCGATTGGCCCACGTGGAGTGTGCCGGCCGATGGTCGAGTGCAGTGTGTGTCCGTGGCGGTGCGCAGTGCGAGGATGACCTGGGGGAGCTGGGGCTGTGCAAGCTGCAGCTGCAGCAGCGGCAGGAGCGGCCCCAGGTGCCCACCTCGGTGGGGCCCTGGATGCTGGAGCAGCTGGAGCAGACGCCCCGGCAGCAGGTGGGTGGGGGGGGGGGAGGAACTCTGCGGGGGCTGCCCAGGGGTCCGCACGGTGGAGGGGCCGGTTTGCTCGTCGGTCCGGGTATCCGAACCGGAATGTATAAAAGCCGCGAGAGAGATTTTGAGGTGCCGTGACCCTGGCGTTCCACCTGATTCTGCTTGAAAGACATAAACCTTGCCTGTCGTTTTTTTTTTTTAATGCTTACCCAACACATTCTTTTCCGAAAATAACTTTATATGTTAAGGTACAAGAATCGTGCACCAGGATCATGTGTGTGGGGACAAGAGCGAACGAACAAGGTCTATGGGTCATTAATGGGGTTCTGTGCTTTCAGTAAATACCGATAAACCCCGAAAATTTGGCTCCAAGCCATTTCTGTTCAAAATCTGGTAAAACTGAAAAACCTTGAAATGGAGCTTTTCCTCCCTGAGAAAGACCCAAGCTTCTCCGGAAAAAAATCTTCAACTACTACAGTAAACTTTCGTTAGTTTGACCTCGGTTAATTCGACTTTTCGTTTAATTCGATCGTGTTCAAAAGTCCCGGCGAGCGCCCATACATTTCTATAGGAGGAAAAGTTCGATAGTTCGAACTCGGGAAGACTCCGCATCGGATAGTTCGTCCTGAGCGAATGCGCGCGGGCTCACATTGCACGGCACCACGGCAGAAAAACCACCAACGTACGGCGAAACACGGGCCCTTTGCTGCAAAGCCGAACGTGCGCAAATATGCGCCTGCTCCTCTACGCCGTTGAGATGGACCGTAGCGAATGACACGAGCCAGCGCAACCAATCTGGCGTGGAGTAGCGCGGAGAACATAGCACGTGGTCGGGCTTGCACGAGCCAGCGCGCGCTTTCGAAGCGTTTTAACTTTTTTCTGTAGCATCGTGTGGCGCTCCATCTTGCGCACCAAAAAGCGTAAATTCTCGTTTTTTCTTTTTTTTAATTTTATTATTGAGCGGTTTGGTTGCTTTGCGCCAAAGTCGGCTCGAAGCCTTCTCAGCGAGCGCTTTAAAGCGTTTCTCTGTAGCATCGTGTGCGGTCCACCTGCACGTCGAAAAACGCAAATTCTCTTTTCCTTTTTTTTTGTTACTTTTTTTTGGCTCGGCGCCAAAGTTAGCTCGTAAAACTTACTTTTTTCGTTTCTTTCTTTCTTTCTTTTTTTTTGTAGTGCGCGATTTTTTGGGGACGTGATGTTTAGTTACGCTGCTCTCCAGAGCATGCTTTTGGATGCGCGTTTTAAGCGCAGACGGCAGCAGACCATCTGTGAGTACTTTGGACAATAAAGGAAGTTTAATTTTAACCGTTTTTCTGTCTTTTTTTAATTCGATAATTCGGATAATTCGACCAAATTTCAAGGTCCCGTCGAGGTCGAATTAACGAAAGTTTACTGTACTTTATTTTGTGTTTACCTCGAACACAGCCACACTGAATTGTTCATGAGTCTCCTTTTTCTTCAGAAACCAGACCTCTTATCTCGTTCCCTTTTTTTAATGGTACTGGAACGTTTTCCAAGTATTCTGGGCCTGAGCAGGTTCTCTGGAGGTCGGGGTATTCCATGCTCGTGTTCTGTTTCTTGAACATAAGGCCCGATAAACACCGATTTTTAGTCCGACACCAAAAATTTACACTGAAGAACACTACATCTGGTGGAAGAAATAAACTCAGAAAAAACCCCAGATTCAAAGAAAAATAAACCCCGATAACACAGAACCCTAGTCATAGACTACTAGTTGCTAGAATGACAGATTTAGTGAGTGTCATAGATGCATGAGACGGCTGAGCCCGACTAGTATTCTGGATGTAGTGAGGGAGCCAACGAAGCTGCTGCACCGTAAACCCCGAATCGTCATTTATCACTACTGTCACTAAGCCTCGCCTCTGGCCAGCGTCGTTTTCCGACGCCCTTGTGCTATGCCCTTGTGCAGGAGGACATAGAGCAGATGGAGCAGCACTGGCTGCAAGAGCTCGAGAAGGACGAGCCCTGGGAACCCTGAGCAGACAAAGGTGGCTGCTCACGAGCATCTGCTGGAAACAAACTGACGCACTAGCATGGTGAGACGCAAGAAGAAAGCCGATGTGTTGACGTGCGTTTCGCTCGCGGTGGCTTACCGTTGGGGGTGTACCCTCGTAGATGTAGCACAGAAAGCTGAACTGGCAGGGGTGGGTGAAGCAGCAATTGGCAGCGAGAAGGTTTTCTTTTTTTTTTTAGAACAAATGTACAGATGACAGTTGACAGTCGCCTACGTTAGAGCAGTGGTTCTCAACCACTGATGTTTTGAGGAGCCCTTTTGGATGGGCAGAAGAGATGGGGCTCCATTCGCCAGGAGGGAGAGGGAAGTACAGTCGAACAGGGATATATCGAATTCAAAGGGGATCGTAAAATAGTTACATATATCGATAATTTGATATACAAAAATATCTGAACTTAAGCTCGAGTTGAGGTTTCACGCACGTCTCAGTTAATACCGAAGGCCGCGACAAACGGGACCTTACTGAATAGAGTCTCTAAGAGCCACTAAATACACTAGAGCTTAGTTGGTAAACATCACAAACACCGCTGCATTTACTGCGACCGTGTTTGCGAGCGTTCTACGCGGACCACGACCTCCACACAGCGCTGGCGACAAAACACGAAAAATAATTTAAAAGATTAGGAACAGAAAAAGCAAGCCACATAAAAAAGAGCTCTATCCATAGAATAAAGTTAAGCAAGCAACAAAAAAGACACCTCACTGAATTCAGGCAGCAAAAAAAGAAAGGCAAAAAAAGAAGAAAGAAAAAAAAAGGAGCAATGGAATAACGGGGAAAGAAAAAGGTAAACTAAGATAAGACGTTCAAAGTGCGACTGCTCAGCCGTTGTTGTCAACATACTCAACTTGGCGAAGACTTTCTTTTTTTTTTGCTTATTCTATTTTGGGGCTAAAGAGTCAGCAGCGACAGCAGTGTTCGGTGAAAAGAGCGTACGCTACCGTTCCAACAGCGGGCACTCCCTGCCCTTCCTCACGCGCCATGCCCTTCCCCTTATTTCTGCCAACCTCCACTTTTTTTTTTTTTACAGCGGCTCTTTTGCTGGGTATCCCCATTCTTGTATGCCGGCTTGGCAGTCTGCCAGCCCCTCAACGCCATGCCATGTGCTCGCAATCTGACCACAGGAGAAGCCACGGGCGGGGCAGGCGGTGCTTTGATTCAGCTATATCGAGTGTCCCCTCCGTAGGAGTTCGATAGATATAAAAAACAATGCTCCTATACTATTACATCTGATTTTCAAGGGGATGTTTGGACTGTCGATATAAACAATATTTCGAAATACCCGGGTGTGATATAACCAGGCTCGACTGTATTGGAGAATCTTAGTTACAAAGGGGTAGATGAAGAAAATTTGATATGTGTAAACCCTTCGAAGCTCCAAAATGGAGAATAATCAACCCACTGGCCTGGCACACATTGTTTGGTCTATGTATTCGGTATTGTGGGACAGCCAGCATAAATTTTAAAAAGATGTTATTTTGCCCGGCTTGATTGGTGGTGAAAAGGTTTAGGACCTCAGAAAGGCCTTCAGGGAGCCCAAATGCTCTGCGGACCCCTATTAGAGAACGCACGTGGCTTAGAGCATGGGGGTTGAAAATCGGAATAAAATACAAAATTTTGTGTTTATGAAGCTATTTTGTTTTAACACAGAATGTTTTATATGAATGGCACCTAATCACTTCCAGTTAAGTGCCACATAAAGGATTATAGTGGGTGTGAGAATTTAACATAATCGCACTGAGAAATTGCAAACAAAACGATCAAGACCAGCTTTGTTGAGTGCGCTTCTCACTGTGCAGTGGTGTACTGCAGCGAAGCAACAATGGAGAATGCGTTATGGTGGTCCATTGGTCCAGCGTCGCTGCCATCGAAAGACAACCATGCTACTTGTTGGCACGAGCCCTGACGGCATGAGCAAATCAGCAGAACGTTTTTAACTAAGCTCCTAGTTAGTTACACTCTCTCTTTCGTTCTCAACAACAAATGCGCTGCAAATTGGTGACCCGGACGTGATGTTAGACTCCGAGCAACCGCCATCCAGGCGAACGTTCTCTGGGGCCCGGGTGTGTATTGGGCTATGCCAGCACGAGATGCACATAGACAAGCAGGCAGAAGACAATACGGTGGTACTCCACTGCTCGCCATGATGGTCTTGACGTCGTCGTTTCTGATACATGGTGTCAGAAGTGGCTCTTTCTTTGTCAGGCCATGGAAAGACTTGGTTTGCCTGACGATTTGCTGCTCTCTGAAAACATAGCCAGAACAGCTGGCACAAACTTAAAAAAGCACTGAAGTTTTAAAGAAAAAGTTTTTTTTTTAATGTGGACTTACCGTAAAATCCCGAGAGATGCCCCACCCCGGAAAGATAACCCACCCCTATTTTTGGCTTGATTTGCTATATTCTTTTAAACACCGAAAGATAGCCACTACTAGTAATAGTAGTGTTTTTGTATACAGTAAAACCCAATTATAATACGAGGTTGTTTTTCTTTTCTTTTTTTAATTTTGCTATGTAAAATTTGCCGCTCGTATTACACGCGGGTCCTAACAATTTTCAGCTTCGATGAGGCGCGATCTAATCGCTGTTTGGCGTAGTTTCGGTTTCTCAAAGCAATAAGGCGCTCAAAACAGCTATCATCATCATTAAAATCCGATGTCCAGGCGCCACCATCCGTCCACAACAGTCCAGGCTACGGCAATAGCGTAGCGCAAAAAGCTTAATAGCCGGCCGCCTTCAAGAAAAGTCCTGCCCGGATGCGGAAAGGCGCCGGCAGCAGGGCAACCAGGCAGACGGGTCGCGCTAAATTAGGGGCGGTATCGCTGAGATGGAGGCGACAAAAGCAAGCTCTGTTTGCGTGTAGCGGAGCGAGAAGAAGCTGTAGGAGCCCGAAGAAATGGCGTGTTCGCCGACGTCGAGCAAGTCTGGGCGACTTTAGCAAAAACCGCGTGAAGCGGCGCCGTCTAACTTTGTAAAGAAGAACGCGTGAAGCGGCACCTTAACGCCCGCAAGCCAGGCTGCTGCGCGGGAACTTTGGCGAAGGCGACGTGCGGGCTACTACTTCGTCGCTAAATGCTTTCAAGTGCGCCAGATCTTCAGTTAATGCATTTCGCGTGCGCTGAAAGACTACTGCCTTTAGGAGGAGGCGTCGGACAAGGAGTCTGACGAGGCGTGATGACGAGTGATCAGGTTCAATTGTGAGCATAAGTAAACCGCTTCGTTTTCTTAAGACTTCCAGAGAGTGCGTACTTCTCTGCGGAGATGTTTTACGTGGTCACTGATTTTGTTTAAGTATTATTGTACGGATAATTTTTTTCCCGTGGTCCCTCAAGTTATGTATTGTATTATTCGCGGGTTTTACGGTACTCTTCTACTGGTCCGTCGTTCGTTTCACGCTGCATTCGTTCCAACAAGCTTCGAAGGGACACAACCTAAAAATAGCCATAATTTTTAAACTTGCAGATTGTACACCGAAAGTTAGCCCACTCACACTTTTCACCGATTTGCTCTTGATGTTGGGTGGGCTATCTAAGGATTTTACAGTAATATTTTTTTGTAAACTTTTCCACTAAGCTTTTTTTTTTTTTTTTTTTTAGCAATATCTAAGTTGTTGGTACGCAATTTAGTTGGAGGTCACTGCACACTCTAAGCCCCGCTCGCAGATCGGTGGCCCTACGCCAGTACTACTGGACGCGGCTTGGCTGCTTGGCAGAACACGCCAAGAAGTCGATGTGTAGATCTCCCTTTCACGACATCCGGTGCGTCTAGTCTGGGCACCACTTGCTAGTTGTGCGAGCAGACACGCGGCAGCTACTGGCATCATCTGCGATTTCACCACCGTCTATCGTCGTCTGCAGTGCCCGTGAGACGTGGACATAAAAGCTGCGCGTCGGCGTCCGTTTTTGCCTTCGTCCGTCTGCTATTCACCCCGTCTAAAAACATTGGCAACGTTGCTAAGACGTGACCATGAAAGCGGAGTTCTTGCGTGCTCCATCATTCTGTAAGCCACAGTCCAATACAAGCGCCTGTCAGCATCTGTCGATGCTGCGGTCAAAGCCTCTGGAGAGGACTAAAAAAAATCAAAATAAATATGCAGTCCTTTCAGCTTTTCTGTTGTTATTTTTTCGACATGGCACCCGACGAGCAAGGCTAAAGGGCGTCATTATGCACAACTAAAACACGACCTAAAAATATTTGCATTGGCAGGCCAGGTGCACTGCAACGCGAGAGCTACTTTCTTTCGAAGCAAAATGGCGGGAACAAACCTGGACAAACTTGATGCGAGCCGAACGCCCGATGGCCTCTAGCCAAATGCGGCCGCAAATTCCTACCCGTGTAGATATCTTCTGCGGTATTGAAATCACAATGGTCGCACCATTCACAGAGCAGTGGGACCGCTTTACAGGAGCAACATCTTTATTCTAGCGTTAACATGCTCAAGGAACAAATCATGCCAGATCAAACCAACATAGTTAAAGTGGTGATACTGCAATTAGTGCAGAGGTGCAAGCGGGCTGGACAAGAATAGTTCAGCAGTTCAATACCTAGTTTTTACAGCAGAGCTGTTAAGGGCTAGTTTCCCCAGGATCGTGTCCGGTACCAAACAAATGTCGACACGACACTCTGGTTGCTGTCGTCGATCATAGACGGCGGTCGCTGTCCAGAGTGTCATGTTTGCCGGTTGTCTGCTTGCCGCCGTACGCTCATAGGTCGCGGCAACCTTTTCCAGCCTCGGCAACCAGACAACTGGTTGCTGCCGTCGCTCATAGATGGCGGCAACATTTCTTCGGAGGAAGAAGAGCGGAAACGGAACGAGCGCCGATGTGCGCAGCAGTGCGAATGGTTCCGCAACTGCCGCTAGGCCGCTATCGCCTAAAGCTCCACTGCGTCGAGCGCTTCAGATTCCCTTGCGAAAGAAGAGCAGATCGCTGGCCTAGAAAGCCACCGCCGAGAACAAAGCTACAGCTCCGCTGCTCTTCCTTCTTCACCAGAGTGGAAAGGCTGAAAGTTTTTTGATTTCACTCGAGTGAATTCACACCAGGCGTGCAGGCGACAAGGAAAGGCAGGGACCTCATGCACACTGTGTGCCCTCGCCGCCCACCTGGAGGCAATTGGTAGATACAATATACAAATACTTTAAAGGGGCACTGACACCCCAATGGTCATACTTTTTTTATTTTCTAAAACGATGCAAGTTGTAGTCATAGGCATGCAAAAAAAACACATCGCAAAAAGAAATTTCGACGCCGCGCGCGCCTTTTTATTTTTGGCGTTTTCTCTCCGCTCTTTGCCTCCTCGCTTCTTTCGATTTGTGACGTCAAGAATTATGAAATTTAGAAGCTTTGTAGGCGACATTTCTATAACACTTAATAACGGCAATCGTTAAACATGTTTTTTAATGCAATTGCGAATGCACTACGGCACTTCTTTTTGAAATACCAAAAATCGGAGTCCGGTGTGATGTCGCCTTCTGGAATTGTATCCTCCGTCGGAAAACGCGTGCCGCCTGGGCAGGCGGCACTACTCGCACGGAATAAAACCGGTTTTTCTCGGTCCGCCGGCGCCTTCATCTCCCGCTCCTTTCCTCCTCGCATCGGGTCGCGGTGGCAACGGTGCGGTTTGGAGCACTGACTCGTGAAAGAAAGTCGACTCGCAGGACTTTGTAATATTTGACGTCGACGCACCAGCGCGGATCGACGCGGGAACTTTGAATTCGGCATTTGGAAATTGTGTTTTTACTTCACAAATACTAAATTCCCAAGTTTCGAATTTTGAGTTCAGTGTCCCGGCATCGTTTTCAATCGTTTCGGATAATAAAAAAAAATGATTTTGATGTGTCAGTGCCCCTTTAACGATAAAAAAGAGGGGGGGGGCGCACAAAGGACAAACACAAATCTCCAAACAGAGCTAGGTAGGTGACTGGTGCGTAATCGAAAAAATCCACCTGGGCCCGTTCGCTCGAAGCGCTAACTGCGGCTAAAGTTAGCCGCAGTACCTAGGAGAGGGATTTTGAAATCACGTGACTGGCTCGGTAGGAATGCGGGGAAACATGGCGGTGCCTCGGTGAGTGAGCGCTGCTCGCTTTGGAACCACCGTATTTACTCGCAGAATGAACACACTTTTTTTCCGAAAAATCGAGGCGCGAGGTAAAATTTTGCGTCCGTATTTACTTGCATAATGAACGGACCTTTTATCCCGCAAAAATCGACGTAACTTCTTATCTCCTTGCGCGCGGCGCGGCGACTCCAAAGCCAAACTGCGATGCGCAAAAAAACAAAAAAGCCCCTCTCTATGTTTTTTTTTCTTGCTTCCGTGTTTGTTTGTTTTTTTCCCGCCTTTCGCAAGTTGTTTTGTTTGCCCACGCTGCCCATGCTTTCGCGACCTCGCTGCACCAGGATAGAAAAGTGTGTTCATTTCGAGGGCTTCTCGCTTCTCTTTCCAAAGTGCGAGGAGGAGGCCAAGGCAGGATCTTCATTATGTGCGCTTTGCTTGGGTGAGGGCTTCTCTGCTTTTCTTTCTTGTCTCCTTGCGCGTGACGCGCGACCCCAAAACCAAACTGTGCTGTGCAAAAAAAAAAAGAAAGAAAGCTTTTTTTTGTTTTTTTCTCTTGGTTCCGTGGATATATATATATATTTTTTTTGCTGCCTTTCGCAAGCTGTTTTGTTTCGCTTTGCTTATGCGAGGGCTTCTCTTTCTTAATTCCTTGTCGCGCGGCGCGCAACCCATAATCCAGACTGCGCTGTGCAAATAAAAAAAAAACTCTTTTTTATGCTTTTTTTTTTTGCTTTCGTTGCATCTTTTTTTATTTTTTTTAATGCCTTTTTACAAGGCGTTTTGTTCAGCCACGCTGCCCATGCATTCGCAGACTCGCTGCACCAGGATAGAAAAGTGCGTTCATTTCGCGCGGTGGAGGGAGGGGGTCAAAATTTTGACGTCCCAGTTGGGG
>JAZHYW010047355.1:0-112080 GCA_037355805.1 Ixodes ricinus | reverse complement strand
AGAAGGAAGACGGGTTAAGCTAAAGAAAAGGTAGGGTCTGGAGCACTTTGAACGCATTTTTCTCCGTTCCACTTTTTGGTAAAAATTCCATTTGTAGTCAGCTCTATCGCTATCAGTAATCGGCAATACAAGGAAGGCTCGTTCTTCACTTTTCCTGACTGAAATGCAGTTGGTAAGGAATGTGCGGGCTGTGGAATGCTTTTTTCACTTTGACATGATGCTCTTGTAAAATATTTTGACATTTTGTCGAAGACACAGTGAAGACCAAAAGTGTGCCTACCAATTTTGCAGAAGATAAAATTTATAGAAATAACTGACTTCTTACAAAAACCTTTCCATAGCCGCACCCCCTAGGCATTCTGCTACATATCTAGTGAATACAAATCTTGGAATATTGTTATAGTTTTCTTGACGATACGATTATACTAAAACAATGTGGACGTGTCGCTTGATAGAAGCTGTCCTCAATCTCCTTCTCATTTACCCGAGACCTGCAGTCTCGTTATGCACCCTCTAGCGTGAACTCACCGCCTACCCTGTAAATTTAATTAATTTTAAGCCAAGTTGCTTCAAAAAGTTGACCCTCCTAGGTGGTGTGCCCCCTTAGTGTATATATGTATTTTAAATGTATACTTATGTGTAGATCTAGGCATGTACGTCTACGCGTCCTGGTGCACTCGATGTTGTATATAAGCCCAAGTACTCATTTAGTTGTGTGTAACCTGTGAAACAACTTTAAATTGTGTATAGCTGCTCCTAGCATTAGCGCCTGAGAACAATCAGTCTCATCACTACGGGGTCTAGCGCACAAGCCGACCCTGGCTTCGACTGACCCGCCTACGTGTGCTGATGAAAGAATGAAAGAACAAGCTGAATAAATTATTATTATTTTTATGTGTACCCAGATGCCGCTTCGTGTACCTAAATGACGCTTCAGAGGAAAAGAAAATCTAGCATCCTTTGTTTTGCAAGAGCTCCTAGCTCGATCAGTGGCCGTCGGAATTGTGTTTGCGTCGAAACGGCATTAACGCTTGCTCGAAGCTTTCTACGGCTGTTTTCGACTAATATCCTGCTAAAAGGCTTGACTTCTTTTGCAACACACTTAGGAACTGCATTAAAGAAACTGTATTTCAGTAGGGTACAGCTAGGAGACTCATATAATTCGAAACAAAATACAAGACATCCGTCGACCAACGCTTGTTATCCCGACCAACCGACAAAACTTTGCGTTTTGTGACGTCACGCAGCAGCTACGGATGTCAGCCATTGACACTGGCGAAATTCGGGGTGCAGTTTCGCACACACGCTCTTGAAAGGTTTAATTGACATAGGGGAAATCATATATCAAAAATAAAAATAACGCTTTGTCTATATGAAGGCACCCTCGACGTAATGAGCGCCAAAACTTGAGTACTTCCGGCTTCGACCGGACAATCCCTTCAAAGAAAAATGGCATCCTGGCGCGAGATGTAGCACACTTCCGTTGTACTTCCGCCACAGCACCAGTTGTTCATAGCTGTCCGTACATATTCCAAAATATCAATACTCTTGGCAAGTGTTCACTTGCGATGGCAAAACATTGAATTCCTGCACACCTCAAAAAGTGACCGAATCCCGGCAATGTTACATATTAACCTCGCACGAAACAAGCTGGAAGCAAAACCCTTTTATTACACACACACACGGAATACACCTCATAAGCAATAAATCAACTACTATCTTCACTAGTCGGGTTCGGGTCTTCGAAGTAGTCAAAAGTGCATATTTCCACAGTAGCAACAAATATAATTCTCCAACCAATAACTTCAATATATATTTTGGCAAGTCTATGCACAAGCGGTAAAAAAATTATTTAGAAAAAAAAAAATACACCCATCTGTCCTTTCGGCAACTGGATGAATCGTCCCAATGAATTTTATGTCCAGTGAAACAGCCTTACCAACTGAAGCAGAAGAAACAGGTTACTGATGGGGATAATATTTGTGTGACCAAGCTAGCTTGCAAGCCCAGAAATGGGTAAACTCACAGGAGAGTCTACTAACAGCCTCTGCAAGAAACTCTATAGGAAAATTACCAGTTTTGCAAACACCAGTAAAACAAATGGGGTTCCCCGGTGAACAAGAGTACCACAAAGCTGAACAAGGCAAATACAGGTCACCGTACACCACAGGTGAAAAACCAAACAAAAAATGCATGAAGACAACCCATTGAATCCAACAATCAAGGTCCAAGGCATCATAACCACACGTGAGGAGGCCTTAACTAACTGTGCCATCAATTAGTAAAACAACACTTTTAGGATTATGCCCGGTAAGCCTACATAAACAGTCATCGAAGTAGTACAAAATTTTAACAGCACTCATTGCAGCTTCTTGACGCGTTGCTTCATAAAAATGCTTTCAAACCAGTGTGGCAGAAGGTCATTGGTCACCTCGCAATAATTCACAGCCCTTTATGGAGTCAATCGAGGTATGCTCCACAGTTAAAAACTCGAGACAGTGTGATCAAGGTCAAAAACGGCCCCACACACAACAGTACTTGCGTCCCCGGCACAGGACCAACACCGCGCTCGAACAAAATCAGACATTGTCAATCACTATTTGCTGGGTCAATGAAACGGGCGAATCTTAGCAACCCTAACAAGACCAACTTGTCGCAAAACAAACCTTGCATTAACTGTTCACTCTATCCCAATGTAGAACTTCGAACAAACGCAAGTTTGTCAGGTCGTCGGACACAAGTGAAAGGAGAAGGGAACCAATTGCTTAAAGCCTCGCTCGATTGACTAGACCTAGGAGAACAGCTTCTACACGATGCATGATGCAGTTTCCCACAGATGACAGCAGATACGCATTTCAAGTTTAAAAGATCCTGCAAACAGGCCCCTCTAACACTAAGTAAACGATGGCTAAATGAAGGTGTTTGCCTTTGCAAAGCCAACAGCTGGCAGACGATTCAAATTTCCCCGGTTACCAGGCAGCAAAAAGCATGTCGCATTAAGAATCAAATTAATACATTTTCGCCATAACGTAATGAGTGGCCGATTTCGGACGGCCAACGTTTTTAAGACAAGCACCTCCGACTGCCGGTCCCCGTTGCCAGTAACTAGCGAGCCAGGAATTGCTCGCTCATTTCATACTTCCGTCTCACGAAACCGGAAGTTTTGACAACCTTTGTTTCTCCATGTCTAGCTATGCTACTGACAGAAACTACAATGTGCAGCCGTATGAAACTTGTTCACTGAAACAACTCAATCGAGCCAAGGTAGGCGAGAAAAACAAAACACCATAACTACAGTCGCTGACAAAAGCAAACTGACCGACACAACCGCTCAGCGCCATATTTGTGCACTAGTAAGCAGACGATGCATAAACGTCAGTAAAAAGACGAGTCTCCCATCGTTACTAGAGCCCAGCAGCGACGGGACCAATGGCTGGCTAGTTTATTACGAGCTCACCAACTCAGTAAACGCACTTCTTGGCAATCAACGGGAACCAAAACAGTGCTCCAGACAGACCGGCATTTTATTGGAGCCAGCCGGTCTTGAGGACGGGTGATGCATTGACGGTTAGCGGAAGCCGGTGTCGCTGTCCGCGCAGCTCTGGACGTGGCGGATGTAGGCATTGCGGGTGGAACAACTGGCACCACACAGCGGGCACCGCAGGTTCGAGTCCGTCAGGGACGCCGACTGCAACAGAGGGTCCTGTCTCAGTCACGTGAGAGAGAAATCTACTTCCCTCTCGTGAAACGAGCCAACACGTCATCAGCAGACGGTTTGTCTGCTATATGGGTAGAAACAAAAAGAGCAGACGAGTGCTCACGCAAGCTCCGACCAGAATGAATAGTGGGTAGACCTAAAGCTACCTGCCTTTGCCTTCTACTCACCATTCGAAGACCGGACTTGGGCCTTCGAGCGCTTTGGAAGAGTGAGACAAAGGCGCCCACTAATCGTTTCCAGTCGGTGACAGGTTATGAGTGAAGCGGAAGCACCTCCACCTCTCCAATATAGCAAAACGAATGCAGGAAAGCAGGTCTTCCTCTCCAGCGTTCACTCTGTTGAAGTGGGGAGAGGTGGGAGGAGCTTCCACTTCAGTCTTCACCTGCCACCGACTATAGTAATCTGCTAACAGAGCTGAACAAAGGTGGCCGTCTGCTGTGATCCTCCACTATTTCGCGTTCGAAGCGATCGATGACGCTTTCTTCCTTTGTATATCTCGGGCTGTTCTGCTGCCTATGTGCGACCTGAAGCTCGCTCGTGGATAAAAAAGCACTTGGGACAAGTACAGTGGAATTTCGTTAATTTGAACCCGAGGGGGACCAAAACTGTTTGAATTACCAGGAGTTTCCTTCCTAGAAACACATAGGATTGGACTTGCATGTTAGTTTGAATTATCCTAGAGTTTGAATTAATGAGATTCCACTGTATATACAGTGCAATCATTTTGTAACGATGTACCACTTATAACGATCAGTTTCTAAAGTTTCTAGACTAGAAATGATCAGTTTCTAGTCCAGATACAACAATCATCAGTTATAACGATTCAAATTCTGGGTTTTGTCATTATTGCTATAAGTGGGTTGCACTGCATAAGGGGCCAAGAAAACTCTTTCTCCAATGTTGTGTTGGTGAGAATATCCCACCAAAATACCGGCCAATCAACAGGTCAAAAATTGCTCCTCGGTCGACGGTGCTCGCTCAGAAAAGCCGTGCAGTGTCTAGCCGTCACTTGGGACCGGGCCCCGGGTAAACTTACAGGGACGGTTAAATACCGTAGGATTGCGTCACAAACCCCGTTTGTTAGCGGATCGAGAAAACAGGCCAGAAGGATGAGGAGTGGCGACGGCCGTCTTCTCTTGCAGATGGCTGCCGTAGGGAGCAAATTTACAGTCTTGGCTCTTTACTCCAGAAGCCTCCTCCTTAAAAATTTTAATGCACACAATGTACCTTCTTTGGCCACCTCCGTAAAAAATGTTAGCTGAATTCACTAAGAAACCAGTTCCAAGGGCCAACGACCCATTTGACTTTCACGGTATATGGGTGTGGGATTATGGTATATGGGATTATGATTTAGGACGGTCATGGTAGTGTCATGCCTATTTTTTGTTTTCAATCAAATTTTTATATGAAGTAGCGAAACTTGTCCACACAACGGAACAGACCTTACTTTTGCAAGATACTTCTTTGTATTTGCGAGAAAAATCGCATTCGAGAGAAGGTTGACAAAACGATTTTCCCAACTGTGCGATGACGCAACTTTGAAGGCCCGAGGAATAAAGAATACAGCTTTATACACCGTCAAAGTTTTACGTTTAATGCATGCAAACTTTACTGTCCGAATTAGTTAAAGGTAACTTATATGAGCATATATTTCAAGAGAAATAAAATGCCAAACTTGGCTTCTGGAGCAAATCTTACATTATGAGGCATCTTTTGACGAATTTTTAAGTGGCTTTAGATTTACATTCTAAAGCTGAAACTGTGTCGAGTGCTTCCTTCTTTTCGAACTTTTAACGAAATAATTAACGTTCTAGTGTTGAAAGTGTTTTCTGCATTGCGACCTAAAAATTCAATTTTAGATTTATGCCAGAGTAAAAATGATAAGACTGTCGGCATGTCCTATCTATCCAGTAACAGAAACCAAAGAATCAGAGCTTGAGCAACAGACAGAAACTCACCTCATGCCCAGGTGATGCCTGGCTCTCAGCAGGCTGGGCCCTGCAAGTGAACCACCAAAAGTGAGGGCAGGAACCTCGATCACACCCCGCACCCGTAAAATCACTAACCTCTCGCGTGCATTTTTTTATCTCTGGGAGGAGAATGCCTATAGGCTTCGACAGATAGTTTATTTCACTTCTTGTCGACAGCCAAGGAGGGTCAGCGCACTTTGTATTCTACAAAATACTTGTACTCAAAGGACTTCACTGTTTCACTGGAAGAAGACAATCTAAGAAAAATACTGATCCCCAACGGTCACTGCCATAGCCACCCCTGAAGAAGAGCCGAGGAGGCATCAAAACATAGGGTCACTATTTTTTTAGAGAATTGCAATGTATGAGAAATTGTGTTATTTTTTTTGAGGGCACTTTTGTATTGGGATTATGATTAATCATGCGTCACGCGGTCACATGACGTCATGGTGTCGAGACACGCTGTCGAGTAATGTTGCGTCACGTGACTCACTGCATCAAGTCAGTTTAAACTGAGAATGAGGTATTATACTACAGTCAAACCCACTTATAACGATCCCACATATAACGACCTATCGGTTATAACGACCAACTTTTAGAAAATATACGAACTCAAGCAATACCACCTAGAACACAAGGCCTGCGCGTTTCCTCCTCTAAACGTCATCACTAGTAGATCCCCTCAGCGCCCCCTAGGTAGCCCGGATGAGCACCGTCGTCTGCTACATCGTCTGCTCCATCAACTACTTCAGTGGTCGTGCTCAGAACGAGCTCACATTGCGAAGTCCGGCAATCTTGATGGTGTCGCATGCACGTTGCAAATGAACTGTGGTAGCTCGTTATTAGCTCGCGCTAAGCAGTCGCGCACGCAGCTGTGGCCGCCAGTAAATGCGGCGTAATTCCTCCGAAAACCCACGGGAGCGGCGGCGAACGCCGATAAAGGACTCGGAGTCTACGTAAGCAGACGCTTTGCGAGCCCCGTTTCGTCACCCCAACAGCTGAAACAATTCATTATGGTCAGTCCGCTTGCGAAGCGGAATCCACTGATCGCAACTGCAACGACAATCAAATAACAAAGCACGCATAAACAATGATAGAGCACTCTATAGCGGTCTCAAACGCCACTCAGGGGATCACACGAGTTTGGAGCGCATCTGGGAAGCGGAAGAAAGGCGTTTAGCTGCTTGAACTACGTCGTAAGAGGTTACTGTTGATCCGTTGCAGACTGCGTTGTCACAGTTCCTTACCTAAATAGGTGATCATTAAAACGTGCGCAAACAACATGTTAAGATTACCAGAGCAAGCGAACCAGCCGCTGCAGCATAACAAAAACAAAAAAGTAACAAGAAAATGACCGTGCAAACGTTTTCCGAACTTTGCAGGAAAGATGGGGTCCCCTTCTCAGACGAAAATAAAGAGAAATGGGGAACAAACAGCGAACAACGGCGAATAAAACAAAAAGTTAGCAGACGATAGAAAAATACAAATCACCCAACAAAAAGCTCCTTCAACAAAAACGAGCATTGCAACGCTTATGGAAAAAAAAGAAAAAAAAAAGATGGAAAGCATCAGCATAAAAAAAGGAGCTTAACTTTCTTTTTTTTTTTGCAGTTGTTTGTTTTAGTTTAATTTGAATGCTGCAGCTAACTTAATTACTCACGTTTGTTCGGTCTTCGGGAAACGGCAGAAGGATTTTCTAACACATCGCAAAAACTTGTTTTTGCAGTGGTAGGCAGCACATGACATGCCTGCCATCTCCAAGTATGTGCTGGTGTATGCCCGAAGGCGGCCGGTTGATCAACAAACGATGACCCGTAGCAGACGTTCCGGCGTAGACAAATAAAATTTGAATATAAATGTATAACGAGCTTGCACTTTTAATATACTTAATAAATACCAAAAAGCACGAATGAAGATTTCGGATTAGAAGCTCAAACGAAGGGGAAAATATGAGGTTATCGCAGACGACAGTAGAAGAAACAACAACAAAGTTGCAGACGGCCCTCAAAATGTCCGGGCACAGCGTAGCAGACGGACTGGCGGTTGTAAGCGCAGAAGCGAAGAAAAGAGAGCAAAAGGTAGGTCCAAAGAAGACAAAACAAAATGCGCGATGGTTCGACCGTCAAGTAAACAAAACAAACACACACAAAAAAAAAAGCAGGAGGAAGAAAGAACGCGACGTCGTAGCTCCTCCTCAAAAATAAAAAGAAAGTAGACTTTGAAAAATGAAAAGAGTTGCTGACGGCGGGTCCAAAGGGTGCCGACTTTTATCGTAGACGGCGACGAAGACGCTAGTCGTTAGTCGCCCGGGCGCTAACAATCGGAATTTGTGTTCCGTATATAGCGTGACCGATATCACTTTTTTTTTTTGCACTACGACGCTCTCTTTGTTTTTTTCCCTTTTCTTTTGGACGCGCAAGAGACTGCTTTTCTTGTAACTCCGCTTTTATTAATTTCAGTAATAGCGTCAGATTTGCATGTGCACAATCCACTTTTTCCAGGGCATACTGACATTGCAATGACGTACGTGGTTCGAAATTGCCTTTTGCTTCTTCATCCTATTCGCCTATTCAACAAAACGTTTATAAGCAAGACATTAATGAGAAGTGGGAACTGCAACAACGAAAGAAATTGATTGATAAGAACAGTAAAGTTGAAACGTAGCTCCATTCTAAAATTTTTGTACATTGCCCTTTTTTCAAAAGACAATCCGAAGGTACAATCTTGTTTTGTCTCGCTTACTTAAGTTGTGACAGAGTGTTTTCTTCAGGAGAGCCCCGAAATTGCAACCTGAAAGCTCTAACATCTTTCCCACGCGAAGAAAATGTCCTTCACTTATGAGGTGGCACCTTTTTTTAACATTCAAAGCAGCGAATACCCGTGACAATTTTTTTCATTGGTCACCTCGCACGGAAATAGGCAAAACCAAAGCGTTGCGGAGAATTCGTCTGCTAGCGGAGGCGTTGAGCTCGCCAGGGGCGTTGCGATCACTTTTCGCCCGCGCTCCGCGGGGCCCCTACTCTCGTCAAGCTTCGGGGTGTTTGCCGCTTGGGGCGGGTCGGGGATCTACTAACGAAACGTCATGCGCAGGCCTTGTGTTCTAGGTGGTATTGACTCAAGGCCCTACCCATTAAAATTGGTCCAGATAAAACGACCGTTTTTCAAAGCATCATACTGTTACAACAAACACTGAATCCACTTAAAAAAAAAAAAGAAAAGAAAACGCCTGCGCGCACAAAAAAAAAAAAAAACGCAAAAAAAAAAGAAAAAAGCAAAGATTAGAAGAGCTACATCCCGGGCGCGGCGGTCCACGAGACGCTCAAGGTCATTTTCACGACATCGCGGCAGGGAAGAAAACAAAACTACAAAAGCAAAAACGCCTCTCGTGTCGCGTAGTCTGCTTATTGTGCGTGCGCGGGAAGGAGAAGGGGAAGAGCAGGAGCATCAACTCTCATGCCGTGCTGCGTTGGTTCGTTCTGTGTTTGCAAACTCAAACTCTGTATGCAACTCGAGCAAGCTCAATGCTCGGTACAAGTTGGCTAGCCCCATCGCCATCGTGACAGCTTGTTTACGTTCGTCATTTTGGTATCGTGCACGTTCTCTCGCGTCTACCGACCTCGTGTCTGTCGTTTTAAGAGGGGAGGGGGGGGGGGGAATCCACTATACTTCGTCTCACCTTAGCATGGACTAACCGCAAATGCTGTGCTAGCGCGAGCGGCTAGCCTTGACTGCCTTGTCTGAAGCACTCGCAGCGCGAGCGCTCGTGCAGTTGCCGAGGCTTCCTTCGAAGCAACTTGCACGCGCTTTAGCACGCGCGGCTAACAATAGTCCATACTAAGGTGAGACAAAGTATAAGAGGCGTTATTTAAACGAAAGGGCATCACGCTGGCGGAAAAAGATGACAACGGAGCAGCACTGCGTGGCTCGCAATCCCAGCCACCCGACGAGCTCGCGAAGTGTTTGAAAGACGACCCTGCCAGAGGCGACGGCCGCGCACTCGTACATGCGCAGGGAGCGCGGCACTTTAAGCGCTTTAGACCAAAGCAAGTATTAATTATCTCTGTGGACAGCGAAGAACCATCGTCGGACTAGTGCACGGTATTTATTTTTGTGGTGGCGTGCGTTTCATAAAATCTGTTCTACGAGGTATGTGGTCAATTTTCATTATTTTACTTGCGCGGTAGAATCGGCAGCAATTTACTTTTTATTTATCTGAAAGCTAAATCTGCAATCGGGTTAGGATTGGGGGCCCGTTAGAATCGTGCAAACAGTTTGTTTAAATAAAGAGCTGGCAGAGTGAAACTACATACCAGCTTCATTATCCTTATTTATATCGTTTTAAAGGGAAGTCCAGATATAACGAACTACTGATAAAACGACCACTTTTCATGGAACTATCACATTCGTTATAAGTGGGTTTGACTGTACCATGAAATCCAGAGAAAGCGCCCACTCAAAATTTGGAGAACGTTACAAAACTGAGGGCTGGACGCTTACTGCGGAATCAGCGGGGATGCTCGGTATCTTGCAGCGCATGTTTCGCCAAAAGAACCGGACGTCATCACTACTGTTTATACACGCTAGTATTCCTCAGGACGTAACCCTTTGAAGGATTCATTTATTAACTCTAAACTTTGTGTGGCAAACTCTTTTACAGCGTTGAATTTCCTACAAACCAAAAAAATTGCACCATCTTCCCGAGGAGAACCATGGGGTGATGCGGAGCATCGCGGATCGTTATTAACGGTGTTATTTACGGTGTTAGTAACGTTGTTAACTTGGAGTTCCGCCGCTCGCTTCGTATGTTTACGTTGAACTTCACGGTCCCGAGCCTCAGGTTCTGCTGCTCGACGTTCACGAACCAACGCGGCTTCCCGTTCTCGAAGGTCGGGTTCCGCCGCTCGCTTCGTACGTTTACGTTGAACTTCACTGTCCCGAACCTCAGGTTCTGCTGCTCGACGGTCTCGAACCGCCGCTGCTTCACGTTGTCGTAGTTCAGCATCCGCCGCTCGACGTTGACGAATGGACGCCGCTTCTCGTTGCCGTAGTTCAGGGTCTGCCGCTTGCTTCAAGCGTTTGCGCTCAGCGTCGCGTGCCCTTCGCTGCCCAGCTTTGTCTTCAGTGGACGTAGCGTTGCTGTTAGATTGTGGGGTAGTGCTGACGCTTGCTTGCGCCAACCCACTAACTGACGGGACTGTTGCTTCCATCACACTTCATCGGAAGAACGGAGTGAAGTGGAGTCAACAGCGCTGAACTGAACGCGTGCAGCGCGCTACCGCTGCTTATATTCACACTTGAAGGAGAGGAGACTAGAGGAGGAGAGTTGCGCATGCGCGCGCAGTGTGAGTAGAAGCGAACGCACGCGAAGTGCACGCAGCTGGTAGAGAGAGAGCGGACAGAGTAACGCACAGCTGTTGGAGAGAGGGAGGAGGAGAGTTGCGCAAGCGTAGTGTGAGTGCGGACTACGACGCCGACGCCGCGGGACATAGACCCGAGCAAGAGATGCTCCGCATCTCTTGGTTTGCCTCTCCAAGTCCTCCCCCCACGGAGCCCCCTCAAAGTGCTCACCTCGATGGCTGCTGCTGAGCCAGTTCCAGCCCTGCCAGCCGCTCCTCCAGTTCCCGGATGGTTCGCTGCTGCTCGGCGCACCTTCGACTCCAGTCCGACACGCGCCTCCTTCTCCGCCATGTAGTCCGTCCGGAACAGGTCCACCTGCAGGAAGGGTCCGCACGGGCAGGCGTCAAACGTGCAAAAGCCACACAGTCCCGGTCCACCAGAGCAAACGGCACTTCCAAAGATTTCCGCAACAACGCCGACAAGAGGCAACTCGTTCACGAAGAGATTTGCAAAGAAGAAAAAGCGGAAACGGTCCAGACCATTAACAGATTTCTGGAATTAAAGCTCGTTCGCGCGCCACCGCAACTAACGTCTCGTTGCTCTTTCTCGATTTCACGGGAGTCAAGCTACTGCGACAAAAAACTTTTCATGCATTGGGAACGGCTGTCGGTGCGTACGGCTAACAAACGGTCGCATTGTTTCCGAGTTCACTCTACCTTTGAAACGTCGCCGAGCTGGGCACTCAGTTTGCCGAGACTCCGCATGAGCACGTCCGGCCGTTGACACTACGATGTTTCTCTGAAGTTTCTACGGGGTTTCTCAAAGCCATCTTGAGCCATCCTTGCTCACTCACTCTAGCGCACAAGCATTAGAACACAAGCGCCGACTAATGGTCACGTGCAAACAACCACGAGAACGAGAAACTGAGCTGCTGGACACCACGACACATGCAAAGAACGGCAGGTAGAGATGCGGCTGCACTACGTCACCCGCACACCGAAGGCACAGCCAACGTTGCACTTGTCTATGGTAGATACTGTATTTACTCGCATAATGAACGCAATCCCCCACAACGAGTGCCAATATTTGGAATTTTTTTTCGTCCCTAGCATAATGAACGCACCTCCAATTTTCGGCTCTGCGAGTCTCGAATTGCGTCCAACTTAGCTAGCCACCAAGCCCACCGAGCCAATTTTCTTTTGCAGCCAGGCGGTCAGGTCAGGCCAAGTCAAGCCAAGCCAAGCCAAGCCAAGCCTCTCTCGTAAGTGTGAAACCGAGCAGCGCACACACTCGACGAAGCTTGGGTCGAGGAATTGCCCAGCCCTGGACATTCTTTGCCTATCGGATGCATTGATGTCAACAAACACGCCGTCGCATGTGGTCCGCTTTGGACAGCGAGTGAAAGTGGTTAGGCCTAAGAACGGTTGCGTTGCTCTCCATGCTGAGTGAGCTTCGTAGCACGCCGAAAGTGCCCTAAAAGTTCACTATTTATAAAGCATGGCTTACTGTGGCGTGCCTCCGTCAGTGGAGATGTGCCACAGTGCCTTGCCATGTCATATTGTCACCTAATATGACATTTGCACTTAGTCTGTGAATGCAAAAATTTTACCCCGTGTAACAAACGCACTCCTCCAATTATCTGTTAATCTTTCGGGAAAAAAAGCATGTTTATAATGCGAGTAAATACGGTAGATCAGATACTGAAAGCTCTGAAGGACACCGAGGAATCCAACAGGCAGTACCAGAAGGAAACAACAGCAACACTAAAGGAAATAAACACTGGCATTAATGACATCAGCAGCTGCGTGACTAAATTTGAAGAAAGTATAGGTGAAGTCACAAAGCTAAAGGAAGACCTTGCAGTATTGAAAGCAGAAACGCATAAAGTAAAAACAGAGGTCAACATTATATTGCAGAGACAAGAACATAAATACCTACTTAGCAGACGACTAACAACAGAATGTGTCGTAATCATGTAATTAATAAAGGACTGTTGGAACACGAACGTGAAAACTGGTCAGACCCTGTGAGCATCGCGAAGACGTTCCTTTCTACCAACTTGCATGTCAGTGTCAGTGAAATGGAGCGCGACCACAAACTTGGCGTGAGAAAAGTTGGTTTCAACGGGCCAATTGTAGCGAAATTTCTGAACTTCAGAAAAAAAGACGAAATAATTAGTAACACATAAAAACTAAAAGATTCAAGGTTATCCGGTGTTTGGACAGAGGAAGATTTTTCACCAAAAATCCAATTAATTGGGAAGAACCTAAGCTAAGGTTTGGGGCCAGCCAGTTCAGGCTTTATTACAAGCTACTCATTAATAACACCTTCTACCGATATGACCCAGATAACGACATGGTGACCGAAAGTATAAAGACCCCATTTTCTCCCACCCCACCAAGCACCTGACGAAGGTTTAGTAAAAGCAACAAAGGCAAGATAGGACCTGGGGAAAAGCTTTCTTTTATTCTGGCCAACTTCCGAAACATTCTTTTGATGCAAGATTACTTGCTCTCCAGCACTGAAGCCTGTTCAGCTGATATTGTTATGGGTACGGAAACGTGGCTAACCCGGGAAGTTGCTGACTGGGAACTAAGTGTATCGAAAAAGTTTAGGCTGTAGAGAAAAGATGGGGGCAGGGGAGTCATCGTCGCTGTTAGGAATGAACGGATCTCTTCCCATATCGACATTCCCAGCCCTCTTGAAATGTTGTGAGTGACGGTGCAGTTAAATTTCAGGCCTTGCTTAATTAGTCCGTGTCATCGCCCGCCCGACTGTTCATCTGACTTCGTTGAAAACTTAAATGCCAGCCTTGAGCATGTACAAACAAGATTTCCTAACTGTCCCATCACACTGACCGGCGATTTTAACTTACCTGGTATAGACTGGAAAATGAATGTAGTCTATAAACTATGTGGAAACAGACAGCAATGTACAAAATTCCTAAATACCCTCAAAGCCTTTCAGCTTCAACAAATTGTTAACCAGCCAACACGTTAACAATAATGTTCTAGATTTAGTTCTAACCACTCATTCTGACTCTGTTGATGTTCACATTTTAGAATATATCAGTGGCCACAAGACGGTACATTGTGTTTTTGCTGCCCCAGTTCAGACGTGACATTCTGAAGAAACGAGCTATCCAGGGTCGTTGGTACGGACCACGCAAAAGCAAGCTCATTAGCGCGGCGGGTGAACGAGCTTGCGCGCTTCACGGCCTTTTGTGTCACACAGAGCCATCTCACGGCGCGCGTCAGAAACGAAAGCGAAATTTTGGGTGGGCGATGCCGTTCAGACACCCTTCTCCTCTTCCCCGGAAGGCCCGTCGAACATTCCGCGCTCACCAGCCTCCGTCGGCACGATCGAGGTCGTACAATTTTTTTTTCCTCCTAAGCTACATCTGTCATTTCTTCGTCATAGTTTGTATATTCTTTGTCTTCATTCTCTGGGCCCCGAAGGTAATAACATGTATCCCAACATTCACATATTCGCCCAACAACAAACTATTTTAATGTAATAACATAAACCAGTGATTCTCAAAGGGGGGTCCGCGGACCCTTTGGGTTCGCGATGACATCTTAGGGGGTCCGCGAACCCCTGTCTCATCAGTCAACTCTGGCAATATAAGTTGTTCTTTTCACATTGAGAAGAAACGTTTCAATTTTCGGGTGAGTTCTCTCATGTGTCATCATTGAGATAAGTCTACTTCACACTAGAAAATAGTTATATTCATTTATAAAATCATTATCATAATTAATTTATACCTTTCATTCCCCTCACCCCAAACGGGGTCCTCCATCATCTCTGCCTATCTACAAGGGGTCCTCGAACATCAATGGTTGAGCAGGTCATCATCGAAGGCCGGATGTAGGTATCCCTTGACGACCGCCACTACCTTTCCGGTGCATCAGTATAGGGCCAAGGGAAGGGACAGGAACTTAGGAGGGTATGTTTCGGGTTTGCCGGGCTCGGGGGGCGCATTGCGCAGTCCAAAATCAATGGAGTAGGGAACTTGTACTCAAAGGAGGGACACTGATCGGCGCAGGTTCCGCGTTATCGCAGTTTCCGAAGCATTCGAAGAACCCACTACCACTGTGCACAGCCGAAAGTTCGATAGCGACCGACTCGAATAGCAGCATTGTTCGCGGGCATTCGGCCTGGCCATTCGCACACCCCTAAGGTATTGACGTTCTACTCGAAGACCACGCATGTGTGCGAGCTTCTGTCGTGGGACAAATTAGTACTGCCAATGACACCGACGCCAAATTCAACTGAAGAAGTCTTAGTTGATACAAGCGCGTTATTTTTCATCTGGCAGCGTACGTCTGCATCCGGTTATTTATTATTTTTATAGGAAACACTACGAAATTAATCTCCGAATTTAGGAGAATTGGGGATTTACAAAAAATAAACTCCAATGAACACTGAATTTTGTGCTAAAAGATAAACTCTGAAAAACACCCTCCGACTTCACGATGCATAACTCCGAAATCACGGAACCCTAGTAACAACATAAACAAATACAAAACTTTCCCGTAGCACTGCCCAAAAGATTCCAGACCGGACGATCTAAGGACCACGCGTCTCGTGTCAAGGACGTTTAAATAGGGCAGAACCAGGCATGACGTCATACCCAGCGACGCCGGAAAAAGAACCCAATCCCTAGACTGCCTCGCGCACCGACGCGCTCTCATCCAAACTAAATTCAGCCAGGCTCCCATCGTCTGCTCTCCGGTCTCGGTCGTTAGGCTTAGGCTACGTCTGCTTCGTCCTGCTCGCTGTCGTCGGCTGGCTTTCGATTCAGTCGGCGCACCAAAAGATGTTTCTGATGTGAACCCGCATTCTCATCACGGCGGAGTGAAACCAACACCTTCTGGAAGAAGGGTTTGTACAGCTTTCTCAACCCGCGATGTCATTCTCAGCGTTTGTGTGTACGACGACTGACACGCGATCGCTTATCCAAAGCCGCACTACGACGACTCGTTCGAGACGACGCTCCAGGTGCGGTCTGCGCGGTGTCGAGAGCGTTTGCCACACGCCGACTTCCTACTGGTCAGGCAAGTGCTGGGCTCCAAATCTCGCCTGTTCGACACCGATTCAGTGGACGCCGCCATCGCTGCCATGAAGTATTGGGGCAAACAACAGCGTTGCCACGAGAAATGCCATGGCAACGAGGGTTGTTTGCCCCAAAAATCAATTTGACGAGCTCCCCATTGGTTGAGAAGAGTTCATGGCCACGCCTACTTCCGTTACACTTCGCTCTATGTATGGAGAATACGGGCGCCACCTCCTGCCCCTTGTAACCTCCTTGCATCCGTGTACTGTCGGGCGACCTGCGGCAAAGTCTGCAAACACCTGCCTTCGTGCCGGTACCAGAATTGTGCCCGGCAACAGCGAGACACTGGTGCGACCTCGCCGGGATCCAGGGAGCAGAAATGAGGAGGCGTAGACGCTGGTCGGGAACGACCGGCGGCAACTGACCTGCGCCTGGAGGGGGCATGAGCTCCAGCTCCTGCCGGAGGCGCGTCCGCTCGTCCCTGAGTCCGGTGAGCTGGCGGTCACGCTCGGCCAGTGCCACCAGCTTGTCCTGGACCTCCTTGCGGGCCTCCTCCAGCTGCCTGCGCAGCGCCCGGGCCTGGCCTCCACTTGCACAAACGTGTGCTGCGAGGGGAGCCACCGCTGCAGACGCGCAACAACACCCGCCGAGCACCCGCACCAAATTGGGAGACAGAGGGAAGCCGATGCACTTTTCGAGAAATACCATATTTTTGCGCGTATTACCCACCCCCTGCATATATCCCGACTTGCTACTCTCGGAAAAAATGAGAAAATTCCTCGCATATTACCCTTATTAGCCCCTCAAAGCAATGTCCAGATCTCGCTGGAAACTGTACCTTTATTTTGAAAACGATCGTCGCTGGCGCCTTGACTGTCGCAGATGGCGTCGTCATTCATGCAGCACATTTTTTGAACTGTTCTGCATTATCTCGGCGTAGAAAAGTTGCGGTAACACTGGATCTCTGAAGAGTACAGAGGAACCGCAACCCTCTACTCTCCTCGATGAACATCGCGAACGTTCTTTCGAGCATGGCGTACACACCAGTCTTGACAGCGGCGTGACGTCACACCGCGCGACCGTTCGCCTCTATAATTTCATTCCTTTGCCCAAAATTTCCTGTTCTTCTTAGAAAAATGGGTTAATTTATATTTTATATTATTGTATTTTAATTCTCGGTGAGTTTAATATAAAGGCATCAACCTATATTCGTGGCAGACTTGTATTGGAGTAAATACGGTATCTATATTTATGAACTGTAGCCTCAGAAAGTACAATGCCTACATGGGTATAGCGAGGAAATAACACATTTGACATAAAATTAATCCTAGAGATGCCCATCTATACGTAATCATAGAGATTTATAAATCGTCCCGCTATATGCAAAATTCCCTTCTTAACGCTAAAAAAAAAAAGAAAAAAAAAGAATTTTGTAGGATGATGCAGGTTGTCAGGACATCTCTACCTAACATATACTCTCGCATAACAGCAAGTTTAATACTGAAAATTTCACTGTAGGGTAGATATTAAACTCACAAATTTTCCGCTTCTCTTTAAATACGCCGGGTACAAAGGTGCATCATCCCGCTCTCAACAGTGTGCTATCCTCCTGAGCTCGCGACTGCAATATTTATACTTTTCGAAGTGACGATCGCAACAAGTTAGGCCCATGTAGCACGCTTCTTGCCGAGCACTGGTGCACCGCAGAAAAGCAACACCTGTGAAATATTTTTAATTCGAAGCGGATACAAAGTGAATAGTGAAATCTGTGTGAATAATTACGAATTGAAGCAACAAATTTTTGAAGCGAAGCGAATATTTTTCATGACGCTGATATTTTGTGATCACCACTACGAAACCGGACAAAATGGCTTTTAGTACAGAACTTAAATGATACATGCTGAAAGAAAGGTTGGCTACCAGAGACTTCCTCAATGTGCTTTTCCAGGTCATCAGGAGAACAATGGGCAACAGATGTAATGGGGACTTGTTCGTATGTTCACTGACACATTGGAACCATAGAAGCATGCTTGCGAGATTCAAAATCAATTAATCCCCAAAAATAGAAGTACCAAAAACACGTAAAGTGTGATTGCCTGAAGCTGAGCAGGTTGGTATATATTCATGCTTGAGGATATACAGCTGAACGAAGGAAGAAATTTCTTCCTTCGTTCAGCTAGCATATCCATCAAGCACGTGATTACAGGGAAAACGACCAATTTATCATATGCGAGCTAAAAGTTCTAGAAAACTGTCGCAATATTGAATGTTATCAGTCGGATCTATCTACAAATCTCTGTAATGCAAATTAGAGCGCAACTCTTGAGGAGGAGGAGGGAAGGGTACAGAGGGGAACTTACCAGGAAATTGTGCGATGATTTCCCGGTAAATTATCCCGCTCTATATTCAGAGGAAAAATTTCACGCAAATTTAGGCGCCGTATGACGTCACCCTGGTGACGTCGCCACGTGACCCTCGTGATGTCACTTGTGACCCTTGTGATGTCACACGTTACGTCATTATAGAAAACGTCCCATAATGCAACGCGCGGTTACGCCGACTGCGATGCCACTCGAGCCGGAAACGGGTGCCTAAAAGCTGCGCTCTAAAAAGCCAGTCTCCTTTTGAAAATTTAGCGTACAATTACCACATCAACAACTGTGCCTCCATGCCAGAACAATTGTGCTGCGCCTGGCATGTCAAGCTTCACTGCTTCCCACCTGCGCTGCTCGCAAAAACTCGCCGCTTCGCCTAGCATGCTCGCGTCATGCTTCATTGCTTTACACTGGCGCATTGCGGTGAAGCCTCTTAATCTTTTTTGGAGGGATTTGAACTTTCGCAGATTTATTTTCAATCTTTGAAATGCTTAGAAAATATTCAAAGTTGCCAAATAGCTTTATTTGAATCGAAGTAAGTTCGAATATTTGCACGACCCTAAATATTAGTGCTTCCAAGCATAATCGATTGCTCTCGTGATTACTTTCTAACGAATGTACAACAATGATTACGAAATTGCTCCCAAAAGTACTCGATTACGAGTAATTCCATTAGTCGTCATGGGTAATTGGGGAGAGACGAGAAGAAGTGCCGACTCACCTCGCCAGTGTCGCCGGAGCTCTCAAACTCCTGCCAAGTCCTGAGCAGCTCTGCGTAGTCCGTCTTGGCCTTCTCATGCCTCTGCTCCGCCTTCAGCAGCGCCTGCCTGCAACGCCACGTAAGGATTTGCGTCACCCGACGTCCCAGAAGTTCCAATTTTCCGAGTTCTATGCAATGGCAATAACGCAGGTGCGTATGGCCGCAGACCCGGAAACGGCGTTTATGCTCGTCACCGCATGCTTTTGGAGGTCGTGCCCTAAATACCAAGGTTCGAGAGCAGAAAAAAGGGGCACGCGGTATTGCAGGTTTGCGATTGATTAGACGGAACGGTAGAAGAGTGGCCGGTGGCAAATGCTTTCGTTTGTAGTTCGCTTATATCCGCAATGTTTCGAAGGCAAGGGGTGGGGAACTCACTGCGATACGGGTGCACGCTTCGCATTTTATGGCAGACGGGAAACGGCACGCACAAACTTAAACGCCACATTTCCACACGAAACGCAAAGTGTTGCGGACGAATTTCGCCATCGCGTTGTCGGCAAAAAGATTTCCGAGCGGATATTACCTATTTCCCCGCACTATTTTCTAGGGAAAGTGAAGGCCATTAGAGGACCTCGCCACGTTTTGTGGCTGCAAGCAAACTCTGGAAGCCAGCAGGTTTTGCCGAAAAATATTAAAAAGAGTGCCCTTTGAAAAAAAAAAAAAAAGAAAAGAAAGGCGCCTTAGATGACTAAAGAGTCTCACGTCAGCACTCTTCATCGCTCCTAGAGAGATTCCACGCAAATCGCTCGACTGAGGCCACAGAGAGGGAGACCGTTCTCTGCTGACAAAGAGCTGCCGGGGCCACGGGTGCAGCTGAGCCAAGGCACTTCTCAAAGCTACACACGCTATGCCCCACTTGGCCACACCTCCTGCACCACGTGCACCATGTACACACCGCCACACTCCACCGACGAGCTAAGCCCCGGGTAACCCCTTGCTTTGGCTCAAAGCTTGCTTTTTGTCTGGAACCTTAAGAAGTCCAAAGAAGCCAAGGTAGAGCCAAACGTGCCCTTCTCTGGCCAGACTCTGGGTATCTTGGGCCTAAACCGCCAAACAAACACCAAAGTTAGGCTTCACTTCTAATTGATTGATTTTTGCGTGGCAACTTTGGGCCTAAATTTAGGCCCAACGTTGCCAGATTTAGACTTCACTGCCCGTAGCTCGGCTGTCGTCTGGCATCCTTGGCTAGAGTCTGGCACTTCGGCAATTATGTGGCGAGTCAGTGAAAAGTCGCAGAAACGCCAAAGAAAAGGTCTCTGGCACTAAGGCTCTGGAGGAAGACCGTATTGGGTCCAACTTGGGCCCCTAGGATTTCCAAGCTTTTGCCAAGTTAAGCGTTTCTTTGGAGTGCCATTCAGGGCATATCTGAAAAGGCACACGGGAACTGCTCCGCACACTTCTTCGGCGTGGACTGCTGCAACTAAACCAAACGAGCCGGATTTAGCGGTGCCACAGGCCTCCACGATAAGACCCTCGGGTTTTCTGGAGTGTCGTGGCTGTCTCGTGTCAGAATAAATATTATCAAGTCTGAGAATCGTACCCCAATCGTCCTCTCTCGCCAACACATTTCGAATGCGTTGCCTTTCCACCGTTGAGGGGGCGTAGCCGCCAGTGCTCCCGTAATATCCCAGACTTTCAGCCGACAGATGTTTAGCCAGATGAGCGGGATGGGAAATCCTTCGGTGGTAGAATTCAATCGGGATTTTACGGCTCGTCTGTCACGCCCACCTCGCAGTTTCGAGTGCAGCCAACCCGGCCTCGGACGCATCGATGCGATACCAGGTCCGCGAGAGTGCTACCGAAAACGTCCGTTGCCTGCCAAAAACCTTTAATTCGCTCTGACGGGACGTTTGAGTACCGTATATACTCGTGTATAAGCCGCCCTAGTGTATAACCCGCACCCCCCACTTTAAAAACAAAAAATCGAAAAAAAAAAGTATTTTTCAAAAAGTCGCGCCTAAAATTGAACTGTCGTCTCTCTCACGAGATGGCGATATCACTATCATCATCACCACGCCTTTTCCGTCTTCTCTTTTTCCGGCAAGTTGCAACAGCCGCCGCCATCTATTCTTTGTGTTTTGTCGGACGACCGCGATAGCAATCACCGAAGTTCTGCTGTTCTGCTTGGCTTGCATCATTAGCCTCGCACGTGCTCCGTTGCGCAGTCATGGGAAAGTATAGGCGGCGTATGCTGCGGGGTTCAAACTTCAAGTAGTTAAATACGCCGAAGAACACGGGAAACGGGCAGCCGGGCGCAAGTTTGACGTCGACGAAAGTGTGTGCGCTGTTGGTGCATACAACAGAAAGACATTGCCGAAACCAACCGCACCCGAAAAGCTTTCCGTGGGAAGCAATGCAAGTTTCCGAAGCTGGAAGAGGAGCTCGTCGAATACCGTATTTACTCGCATAATGAACACACTTTTTTTCCGAAAAATCGAGGCAAAGTTGGGGGTGCGTTCATTACGCGAGGTAAAATTTTTGCGTCCGTATTTACTCGCATAATGAACGGACCTTTTATCCCTCAAAAATCGAAGTAACTTCTTATCTCTTTGCGCGCAGCGCGGAGACTCCAAAACCAAACTGCGATGCGCAAAAAAAAAGAAAAAAATGCCCCTCTCCATTTTTTGTTTTGCTTCTGTGTTTTTTTTTTCCCACCTTTCGCAAGCTGTTTTGTTTGCCCACGTTGCCCATGCTTTCGCGACCTCGCTGCACCAGGGTAGAACAGTGCGTTCATTTCGAGGGCTTCTCGCTTCTCTTTCAAAGTGCGAGGAGAGGCGAGGGCAGGATGCCTTCATTATGTGCGCTTTGCTTGGGCGAGGGCTTTTCTGCTTTTCTTTCTTGTCTCCTTGCGCGCGGCGCGCGACCCTGGAACCAAACTGCGTCGTGCGAAAAAAGAGAAGAGCTCCTCTTTATGCTTTTTAATGCGAATAGCATTCTTTGGCTACTTCACGCACTTTTCGTCTATGTATCTATCTCATCTGGCTATCTAACCTCTTACGCCGCGGGTCGATAAATAAATAAAAAAGACCGGCGCCGGCTGGGATTCGAACCGTTGACCCTTTGATCAGCAGGCAGACGCGCTAACCACAGAGCTATGAAGGCAGTCATTCAACGCACTCTAAACGGTTGTTTATATCTTTACCATAGGACGCGCTTACAGCGCTGTCACAGCTACCGGTGCGCGCGCTCCATGCACGAGGGCTCATTCCGCTCTCGTGAGGCTGAGCACGGCCGCTAGCTCACCCTCTCCCGCGCTCGGGAGAGGGTGATGTAGCGGCCGTGCTCAGCCTCACGAGAGCGGAATGAGCCCTCGTGCATGGAACGCGCGCGCACCGTGCTGTGACAGCGCTGTAAAGCGCGTCCTATGGTAAAGATATAAACAACCGTTTAGAGTACCGTTGGTTGAGACTAGCTGAGACGCCAGAAAGTCTGGTCGGTACCATTTTGAGTGTTTGTGCGTATGGCGCGTGCTTTGCTCGCCTTCCTAAGTGACACAAACGCACGTGCTGGGCTGCGGAGATCGTGCGCAGGGCTGTGAAAGTGTCAACAAATTTAGAATCGCCTCAAGAGTGGGCTGGCGTATCTAGAGTGTGCCGGCCACCTGACGAACGCGCATAACTCCGCACCGTTTGATGCTATTCGCATTAACGTAGATAATCATTCCCAAAGGATGGGTTCTGCTGATTTTTTCTTTTCTCTTAATTCCGTGATTTTTTTTTTTTGCCGTCTTTCGCAAGCTGTTTTGTTTGGCTTAGTCGAGGGCTTCGCCGCTTCTCTTTCCTATCTTCTTTGCGCAACGCGCGCGACTCGCAACCAGCCTGCGCTGTGCAAAAAAAAGAAAGAAAGAAAGAAAAAAAAAGAAAAAAGTTCCTTTGTTTTGTTTTTTTCTTTTCTCTTGTTCCGTGGATTTTTTTTTTTTTGCCGCCTTTTGCAAGCTGTTTTGTTTCGCTTTGCTTAGGCGAGAGGCTTCTCCGCTTCTCTTTCTTAACTCCTTGCGCGCGGCGCGCAAACCCAAAATCCAAACTGCGCTGTGCAAAAAAAAAAAAAAACTTCTTATGTTTTTTTTTTGCTTTTGTTGGATCTTTTTTTATTTTTTTAACGACTTTCACAAGGCGTTTTGTTCGCTCACGCTGCACATGCATTCGCGACCTCGCTGCACCAGGATAGAAAAGTGCGTTCATTTCGCGCGTGGAGGGAAGGGGTCAAAATTTTGACGTCCGAGTTGGGGGTGCGTTTATTACGCGAGGGAAAAAAAGTCGAAATTTTGAGAGCCGACTTGGGGGTGCGTTCATTACGCGAGTGCGTTCATTGTGCGAGTAAATACGGTACGTCCGCACCACGAGGAGAGATGGCTACGCGGTGTCGACGGAAATGATCCGCGTAAAAGCCCTGGCTGTCGCTCGGCACATGGATATCGCACCTGCGGACTTCAAAGCTAGCAGAGGATGGCTTCAGCGTTTCATGAAGCGCAACCAATTTTCCATTCGCCGTCGAACGACGCTCTGTCAGAAGCTGCCGGCGGAATACGAAGACCAAGTGGTGAAGTTTCATCGCTTCGTCAATGCTCTTCGGAGGGACCATGTGTACGATCTGTCGCAGATAGGGAATGCCGATCAGACTCCGGTTTGGTTTGATGCGCCAGAGAACTGCACTGTTGACGTCAAAGGTGCGAAGAGTGTCTCCGTGCGCACTACTGGCGCCGAACGGCAGAGGTGCACGGTGATGCTTTGTGTCACCGCTGATGGGAGGAAGCTTCCGCCATACGTCGTGTTTAAAAGAAAGACTATGCCGAAAGAGAAGTTCCCCCAGGGCATCGTAGTCCGTGTCCAAGAAAAAGGATGGATGTCCGACGAGCTGGTCGTGGACTGGCTCAAAACGGTGTGGCAGAACCGACCAGGAGCCCTGCTACATCGTAAGGCCCTTCTTGTGCTGGACAGTTTTAGGGGACATTTGACTAACCGGGTGAAGTCCCGACTGGCCGACTATGGAACAGACTTGGCAGTGATTCCTGGCGGACTAACCAGTGTGCTGCAGCCGCTTGACGTCTGCGTGAACCGGCCGTTCAAGGTTGAATTTCGGCGGTGTTATTCTGAGTGGATGGCCGCGGGGAGTCATGAGAAGACGCCGACGGGGCGACTGAAGAGGGCATCTCTGCAGCAAGTGTGCCAGTGGATTTTGAATGCGTGGCGTTCACTGTCAGTGGAGACCATCGTGAAGAGTTTTAAGGTGACCGGAATCTCGAACGCCATGGACGGTACGGAGGACGATCAGCTGTGGGAGCGCGCCGATGAGATGAGCTCGTCCGGCGATGACGACTCCGAGAGCGACGATGAGTAGCCCAATAAAGTGCTTTGATATGTTTGTAACCGCTCAAAAGTTGTTGCATCGTTCTATGCAGTAGTCGCGGTGGCACTTAAGTGCGTTAATGCGCAGCTATAGGACTGATTCGTGTATAACCCGCACCCGAGTAAAATTTCGAAAAAAAAGTGCGGCTTACACCACGAGTATATCACGGTATGTTAAAAATTTATGAACAGCGCTTCTAATACCTTCCAACTCTAATGTCCCTAAGTTCCCCAAAGATCGCAGACTTTTCCTACGGGCCCCCTGTTACGAGAGTCACGCAAGTGGCTCCCGTTCTCAATTGGGGCCTCTCCAAATCTCTCGAAGAATGACAATCGCTCTCGGTCGAGTGCCGAGGAACTAATCTCCGGCAAGCTACGAGAAACCTCGTGAACAGTAATTGACCGGGTGAGTCTGGAAAGTAGTTGCAAATTAGTGCGTAACTATGTTTAAACTTACTTACGCGAAGGAAACCCCTTAAGGTACTCTGGGGAGCTCAGTTTGAGAATCCATCCTTTAAGGGGGAATACGGCCCTGAAATTCCATTTTTTTTCCAAAAAAATGCATTTTCAAAAATATTATATTTGGGTTCACTATATTCTGAAGCATAGTTTCACAAAGTTTACATTTATAAATGCGTAGTATTTATTTCGCAAAATATCATTTCCGGCAAGCTGTCGCGGCGACCCGTTGAGCGAGCAGACGGCGAAGTTTGGCATTTTCAAATTAGGCCTACTCGCGCTCATTCGACGCAGCTGAGATATCTTACCCTCGTTAGAAGCGCCGTTTCTTCTAGTTTCTGCCCATAGAAGCTTGCTACGTTTGAGGCTATCTGTGGCCCGGGAGAACCCCGTACATACAAGCAGAAAAAAAGTGGGAACTATGATACCAGCAATCCCATTGGTTGCGACCCGAAACAGAGCTCACGGTAGCCGCCTTCGGCGACGTAGCTCCTTGTTCGCCTCATGCGCGCGCTATCGACAGCTTCTTTCGCTTCTGATCGTATCGCTAGTTCGCCGCATGTTTAGATTCGTTTTCCCTCTCTGTTCCCGGTAGTTTTTCTGCCGAGGAATGCCTGCTTCCAAAGTTAGCACTCGCAGTAGCTTTGGCCAGCATTCTCGATGGCGAAAACAAAGGGCCGGCGGAGACGGGGACCCGCCTCCGCCGGCAGCATTGTCGCCGTCTCCGCCGCTGTCGTCTCAATCTTCAAGCTCAACTGGTGTTTGGCGGACATCAGAGCCTACAGCTTCATCTCCAAATCGGATGTGCTGACCACGTTCGATAGGAAGCTCAGCCTGCTCAATTTCGACGCGGGGACTACGGACGACTCCGGAGCTGACAGACGCTCCCAATGAAAAGCCCCTGGACGGCTCCTCAATGTGTCCGCCGTGCAAACTCTTGTTGCGATTTTACTCTGCCCCCAGTGCCACGGAAAACTACTCAGCTTGAGAGAAGAAGGAATTGGCATCAACCTTCAGCTTTGTTGTTAGCTGCTCGACTTGCGGAGGCATCGTCACAACACCGCACTCACCATCAATCGGCAAGTTTCGAGAAAACAAACTCGCGGTACTTCTAGGCGTCGTTGGAAAAGACTGAATCTTTTCGGGGCCTCAATGCTACCGCCTGCCCCTCATGCTCATGTAGTTGAAGGTGCCACCAATGACTCGGGTGAATTTCAAGTTTCTGGCATCGTCCAAAAAAAAAAAAAAACAGTTGAAACTTTAAACACATTTTTCTCAGTTTCACTTTTTGGCAGGCATTCTTGTTTTAGGAAAGCTATCGTTTGACATTCTGAATACATAGGGACAACATTCAAGGTTTTCTGGGACTGAAATTTTCTGGGGAACAAGATAGACTACTTCACAGATAAAAAATCTACTCCTTCATGAAAAAAAAATTTTTTTTTCTAAAACAAAATATTTACAATTTTTTTTTCAATTTGGGATGTTATTTTTGTCATAATTGAATATTTTGCAATTCATTTTTAATCTAGGTTGCACTGTGAGTATTGTTCTCCACATTAAAGCAGAAGTTTGCCACCAGATATTATTTTTCTACGATAGACTTCTTAGTGAAGTGTCTTTTTTCTGAAGTCGCGAGAACCGTCGCCTACTGTAAAGTTGACCGATAACGCTAAAACTTTGCAGATTATCCTTCCTCATAGTGCTGAAATAACCCTCAAAATTCGAACCAAATTGGGTGAAGGGTTCGAAAGTTGACCCTCCCAGGCCCTATCCCCCTTAACGGGGAACACCGCCTGGCAAAGGTCGCTCTGTGGCGGATTTAAGGGAGGAGGGGGGATGGGCAATCACCTTTTGTGTGTGGGTGGATTTATATCAAACTTTGCACACATAGTGGCAATGCTTATGCTATAAAACAGACAAGTTTTCTTTGGGATATCCCTGCTAACATTTTATTTACAATATTTTACTTTTCGAAAGTTAGTGGAGGGCCTCCAGGTTTTTCAAAACATAATACAAAGTTGCTTGGACTTTGAGTGCATGCCCAAATGCGTGCTACACATCATGACTATTCCTGCTTTTTGAATTTTTTTCATTGTTATTTTTAACAAACATTGTTTTCCACCAGGCTCGATGAGTGCACACGTGGTACTTTCTGAAGACGGCTTTACAAAGTTTCTGAACATTATTTTAGAAAACTGAAAATGTCATGATGTATGCAATAGCCAGAAGAGTAATACAAAACAAACAGAACCCAAATAGTCTAAGTGGTTGCCAAGATATTGGCCTCCACAAGCCGAGTGGATAGCCAAATTTTAGTTTTGAGAAAAAAAAAGGTTCAATGTTCAAAGTTCCATTGTACGCCCTAAAAGCCTCCAGGGTTATAGTCTTTGGTGTCCTTCTGAGCGCGGCTCTTCTTGGTCCTCTGTCCTTTGGCTTGGAGAGCTCGTGAAGCCTTCTTTGCCTTGAGATGTCTTTCTCCAAGGCCCTGCGGAGTGCCAGTGCTCCTGGTTGGATCCCGAGAGAGTAGCACAACTCTTCGTAGGCACGCAGGTTTCCAGAGTTGAAGCGGCAGATTGCCTCGCTGACAGCAGTCTCTGCCGCTATCAAGGAGGCATGCTCTTCCTTGGGTAGGATTGACCAAATCACAAAATGAAGGCTCTCAGCTGCATTCTGGGTCTTCCTCTCTTGCACCGTTCGAGGAGTTGAAGTTCCAAAAAGCGCTGGTAGACGGGTAGGAGTGCGGCGGCAACGTGGCTCGCAAGCTTGTACTTGTGTACTGGTTGAGGTCGCTCTTCAGCTTCTGCTGCTCGGTGCCTGCACCAGCTGAGGGGACCGGGAGGACAGAGGTCGTGATGCGGCTCATCATCCGTGGACGGGATGTGGTAAAATGTCGCCATCACTGCCCTTTGCATTTCTTTTACGTCCGAGTTGTTCCAGCAGAGCCATCCCGTAGTAGCTCGCGAGTCGCTTGATGAGGTCCTGAGAGAGGCCCCCTCTTCCGCCGAGCGGCTCTCCTTCTTGGCTTTGGTGACGAGAGCTCGCAAAGCAGAACCATTCTCTTTTGAACGTGATTCACGCAATCTTCTTTCGTGAATGGGATGAATCCGTACGTAGCATCCTTGTTGAGGGCCGAGAAGGTGCGGCTGTCCCCATCACAAACAATGTTTGTGTACCGGAGATCGTTCTTGGCCAGGGCACGCGTTCTTGGACAACAGCAGCGCAGCTTCGACCTCCATTCTTTCTGACTTCACATCAGTGTTCTTTTGGCAGACATGCTCTTTGTCTGGCCCAGCGTGCACCCAAGGCACAAGTTACAGAGGACGACAGAGTCTATGACCAAACCCGTGTAAAATTCGATGATAGTTCCTACACCGACGTGCGAGGTGTGACCGCGGGTCATCCACGTTCCGTCGTAGACCACGGTCACATTTTTTGTGAATGTGGGATCCATGCCTGTGTAGACCTTGCGTACAGCTGCCACAGCATCAACAAATACACTCGCTGCAGCTGCCTCTAAAGCAGGCTTGAAGCTTGCCTTGAGGTGGCCCTGGAATGTCTTATGGTGCATTCCTCTATCAGACACATTCATAATAGACCAGAAGTCTGTGAGAGCTGTAGAACCTTTCCCAATACTTTTGATGGCTTGGATGGACCTCAGGTTCACTTCAAATGTTCTGCCTCTCTCTTCGTGGCGATGACCATTCGCTCTCGACGGGACCGCACGTGGGGCATGTGAGGATCATTTTGAAGGCTAACCCGAGCCTTGTGCCTTGCTTGATGGTCAAGCCGGGTCGCGAGCACTGTTGGCACGGCGTGTTTTTCAACAGAGCACCGATTGCCGAGATCTGAACCAAAATAAATTCTTCATCAGCTGACTCTGGTCTCTCGGGTAGCTCTGGTCCCACAGCATTCTTGCCCTGGCCGGTAAGCAGCATCTTTCACTCCGTTGCAGTCACTGAACTGAGTGACTCGCGAACCGCCGCGGTGCGCTTGCGGGATGTTTCCGGCGAAAAAAACTGTGGTTGCAAATGAATTTGAACAGTGTGATCGCTGTTCGTTGAGTCCGCTACATCCAGCATACCCGTGGCGTCCGCCAGTGCCAATCACTGGACACGCGATCTCGGAGGCAGCATCTAGCGGCGCTCTACAAAGGGCTCACTTACGGGCGTTGGAGGAGCAAGTACCTTCCGGCGTTTCTTCGCCATCGGAGACTTCCACTTGTGGTTTCCGAACCGATGTGTAGTCCAATACTTCTTTTTGAACAAGCGCCCGTCCATGATCGCAAGTCAAAGTCGGAACTAACGCAGGTAAACACTGCGATCAAGCGAACCCGAAACTCACGTGCGATTCCGAAACCACCGCCGGGAACCAGAAAGCGAACGCGGCGGGAGCGGCTAGGGGCAACCGCGGCGCGAGCCAATTACGAAGCGCGACACAGCACGTAGCCAGAGAGAGCCAATTGTAGCGCGCCGTTTGCGTCTCCCCGGGCTTCGCTCTTTTCTTCTTTGTGTATTTACTTCTTTCAGGAGAACAGCGCCGTCGCGAGAAATGGAACGATTGCGAAACGCGCTTTCCATCGATACCAAAATGGCCGCGCCCGGTCGCTGCGTTTCGGAGATACGAGGGCTTGAAACATGTGCATTTCTCGCGTTTTTGAGATCATTTTTTCGCTACCCGCGCTGACATAATTGATCATGAAGGATATATGTAGTTTGTTTTTAGATAAAAACTTCGCGATCGCGTACATAAAGACCCGAGGATGCCGAAACTTCGAATTTCTAAAACCGATTTTTTTCACATATTTTGCGATTCGATCCTTGCGTCCCCCCTCAAGGCGAAGACCACCGGCTCCCAGGGCAACCTCTTTTTACGAACACATTCCTTTTGTTTAGGAAAGATACGCCCGGTTCTCGGTGAAATGTCAATTACCTATGTACGTGACGTTAATTAAGTCAGTTTGTGTCGTTAGGTCGCTTTGCAGAGCACCCCGGCATAAAGTTAATACGACGATCTAGAGGAAAAGGTCTCCGGCATTCCGGGCACTTCGAAACGGTGGGGGAGAGACGCAAACGTCGGCGGTCGGTTCTGACAAGCCGGCCACGCCTCAATCTTTACGAAGAAGTGGGAAAACATTGCACGCACGAACGACTCGAACTCGTCGCAGCAAAACGAATGCGCCCAACCTGTCATCGGCTTTTCTTTTCCCCCTCTTCCATCACCCTTTCTCGTTCTTTTCTGCCGAGACCACCGACGTCGGCGCTTGGGAACTGCCGCATTCCGCAACAGTCTCTACCGCCGAGCATGACCTGCGGATCCCGCTCTCACCTGAGTTCGTCGACCTCCGAGGCTCGCTGGGCGGACTGTTCCTGCAGGGGCACGCACCACGGCGTCCTTCTCCAACAGGGCCGCCTCCAGCTGCAGCCAGCCTGAAACAAACCGCCCAGGCTGTTCACGTGTCCCCTTACGTAAACCCGCGTGCATTACAAATACTACCGCGCGAAACATTTGGACGGCAATGTACCGCATTAAGGGGGACACTACCCAGAGAAAACAATTTCTGCAAAAAAAGTTGATTTTGAAAAATGCCACATTTACATCCACAAACATCTAGACAGCATTCCCAGAAAGTTTCATTAGTTTACACTGCATAGTTCATTTTTTATAAATTATTTTCGGTCCACCGATGCTAAAGAAAAGGTAGAGGTCGGGAGCACTTTGAACACATTTTTCTCCGTTCCACTTTTCTGGCATAAATTTCACTTTAGGAAAACTATTGTTGGTTAATAGGACAAAAGGAAAGACCTAGCTCAGTGTTTTTCTAACTGAAATTTGATGGGCAATGCAACTGTGGAATTGCTTTTTGACTTCGTGGATGTCTTTTATATAAAATGTCAAGATTTTGTCAACAACATAAAAGGCAAAAAACTTAATTTTTCACTGCGATGTTGGCATAAAATAAATTATTTTTGGAAATTCTGTTCTTGCAGTTGCTCTCTCAGGCATTCTGCTGCAGATCTATTGAATAAATACATTGGGTATTTACATTAGTTTTCTATTGATAGTTTTCCTGAACAAAGTCAGTGTGTTCCAGATAAAACTGACGATAATTTCTTTCACAACTTTTCTGCACAGATGAAACTTTGCACTGCATTCTGCCTCGCAACTGCCAGTATATACTGTAAATGTCATTCATATCAAGCCAAAACTTCAAGAAGCTCGACCTTCTGGTCGGGTAGTGTCCCCCTCAAAAAAGTGCAAAAGCCACAACAGCAGATAATGTAAACGAAGACCGACAGCGCCGACTTACAGCTAAATTTCATTAGTGCCAACGTTGCTCATAAATACTACCAAAGTCACCCAAACAATCGGGGAAGGAATGAACGCAAAAAGGTCACATGCTCGTAGAGTCACTGGCGTGTGGCGGCCTTATCCAATTTAAAAAGCGGTACTCCCCATACGACGAAGATAGCAAAGAGGCGCGGACACAGTCTGGCCCTAGGTGCCCAAGCTCACATGCTTCATTAAGAGAGCCCGTCCTGAGGTTTCCCGTGCTTCGAGCTAGTCTTATCATCCAACTGCGAGTGCATAAACACCTGTGCACGAACTGTGAAACTCGTTCCCAGGACACCAGCGCAATTGGGAAACGCAAGAACAAGCTAGGCCGAGATATTTTTTTAAGGCTACGGATAGTTGGTGATGAACACAACATCGCTGCTCCTTCTCTTGGGCTGTCCAAGGTTTAAATGAGCTACCTGAAGCAAGAACTGAATTAGTCAATGGGCTTATCAAGGTCTCTGGGCTGTCAAGGGTTTTCTCCTGTTTTTCTCCCTTCTACTTCTTTTCCTTACCTTCTTTTATCAATTCTCTTTATTTGGCGGGATTTTCTTTCTTTTTTTCCAAGTTTTTTGTCATGTACCTTCTTCAGTTTAATAAGTTGCGAGGGGAGATTGTACGTTTGTCCCTGTCCCCAAGTGTTTGTTGATTTTTGTTTAAGGGGGATACTACCCCCTGGGAGGGTCAACTTTTGAACCACTTGGCTTAAATATTAATGAAATTAACAGGGTAGGCTGGTGGTCATGCTAGAGGGTGCATGACAAACTTTCAGGTCTGTCGGTTAAGTGGGAAGGGAAATTTGGGCAGCTTCTATCGGCAACACTCCCCCATTGTTTAGTTAATCTATCGTCGGAAGACTATCACGATATTCAAAATTTTGCATTCGCTAGATATGTAGCAGAATGCCTAGGAGGTGCGCCCATGGAAAGCTTTTGAAAAAGTCATTGATTTCTATCAATTTTCTCTTCTGCAAAGTTGGTCAACTTCTTGGTCTTCTGTGTCTCCGACAAAATGTCAACATTTTTTATAAAAGACATCCGTGAAGTGACAAACAAACTCCATAGGCGCCATTCCTTATTAAATTTTAGTCAGGAAAAGTGAAGAACTGGTAGCTTCCTGTACTGCCATTATCAAACGATACATTGACTAAAATGGAATTTACACCAAAAAGTGGAACGGAGGAAAAAATGTGTTCAAAGTGCTCCAAACCCTACCTGCTTTAGCTTAACTGGGTGGACAGAAAACGAATTTATAGAAAAATTAACTATGCAGTGTAAACTATACTCGTTCCACCTTCGGTCGAGAGCGGAGTGGGCATATGACTATTCCAGCCGATCAACGGGAGAAAATCGCGTGACCTGCCGGTTGGGCGGCGGCGCAGGGAGCTCAAAGGTCACATCACACTCTCTCACGCTGGATTGGCTGGGATGGCCTTTAGCGTCCGCTGCTCGGACTGAAGCTGAAGCCGGGTAGTAAATATTTCTGGGAATACTCTCTGGATGTAGATGGATGTAAATATGCAATTTTTCAAAATCAATGTGTTTTGTGAGAATTTCTTTTTTCTCTGGGTAGTGTCCCCCTTATGTATAAGTAGTTTTGGCAATCCTGCATAGGATTACATAAGCACAATTTTTTCGAACAATAATACGCAAAACAATCTTGCCCCACATTCCTTGATAGGACTCCTGCACAGTCTTTGGACCTAACATTCCCACATAAATTATGACAGAACTCTTGCCTAGCGTTTTCTCAAAAATTCTTGCACAGAATTTGCACGTCGAATTCTCGCATAACATTCTCGCAACAGATTCCCAGACAAATTCTCCAGACTCTCGGTGAACCTGGATAACACCAGCGGAAATATGTCGCAACTTGTCGGACGACAGGTTTGAGACCCGTGAAGACACAATCTGAAAACTCCGAACGTTAGATCGGCGAATTCAGACAAGAAACAGAAGCGGCGCAAGAAGCTCTTTAGGGCGACTCAAAACGGCAGCCAACGATTTGCCAAGAGGTGCTTCAGGGGCCTTTAATGACCCCCAGAGGTCTGCAAACCCCCATTTGAGGAGCATTACATCAAACATTCGTGAAGAGGAGTAAAAAACATTGCTCATTTATTTCCCCGCTAAATTCGGAGGGAAAATTGATGGTCCGACACAGTCTCGTGCGACGCCACAATGCGACACCGCGACACGACGTCGGGTCCCTCAACGCCACGGGGAACGTGGCCACAGCGACGCGTCGCCATGGCGCGTCGAGTTGCGAGGCTGCGCAATACCTCGACGTCCCGCCACATTGATTTGCTTCGTTAAATTTGGCGAGGAAATGCGAGGATCGACAAATTTCTCGGGTTTCCGTCTGCTGAGGAGTTTGTGAGAAGTGTACCTGGCCGTCTCGTAGTAGGCAACCTCCGTCTTCCTGGCTTCGAGTTGGCTCAGCTTTGCTTTGAGACGGGTCGTCTGCTCGGAGCTCTCCTTCACGTGCAGGTTCAGCTTCAGCAACTGCAAGGGCGACCCCACCAAACTTGAAGCCGGCTACTTACAAGCGACACCACAATCTCTTGGCACTACGCTGGACGGCCCAGTAATCCTAATTGAGCGGCTTGAAGAGGGTCTCTAAGGGAGACACGACTCTTTAAAATAAAAGACAAAAAAATTACTTATTTTAAATTATGTTTTTTTGATACGTATTTATAGGTATTTTTACACATTCTACGCCAAATAACGCATATTTACTTCAACACGTTGATTTGAAATCACCAGTGAAAATGTTTCATCTAAAAAAAAAAGCCCGAAAAATGGTACACTTTGAACGGCGATAGATCGAGAACAACGCGATAGAATGGGGACATCTTGGTCTCATTTGAAAGCCCCGCTCCACGCACTTTTCTTCACCATGCATAATACCACACGGCCATTGGCTGAGGAGAACCGAAGCAGAAATAAAAAACAAAGTTTAGCCACGACATTGACTGTTTGTGGATCACGTGCGCAAATGATGTTTTCTCATTAGCCCACGAGCGTCGTCCGGTCACGGTTTCGGATCTGCCATCTTGTTTGATTTTGAAAGATGCCAACTTTGGAGGCTCTTGAAAGAAGTTCCACACCAGCCACAAGTTTAGAAAAAACTTCAAAAGGGACCGAGGACGCTTATTCTGCCGTAGGCGAGGCGAACACCAACGAAGTGTGGCACACCGAACCCGGCCGTGCTGCTCCGGCGACTGCGCGATGTCCGCGAGCACACCCGCGGCTTCGAATGACCGTGTGCGACATGATACTCTTCGGCTCAGCGCGTCGGATATCGCTCGAAAAGAAACAAAAGCCGAAGAAAAGCTTATTAAAGTCTCCGTACCACCTGCCGGAGGTCAGGCCAAGTGCGACACACCGAACCCGACTGTGCTGCTCCGGCAACTCCGTCGACGTCCGCGGCTTCGAATGACCGCGTGTTACATGATACGCCGTGGCTCAGCGCGTCGGATATCTCTCGAAAAGAAGCAAAAGCCGAGGAAAAGCTTATTAGAGCCTCCGTTCAACCTGCCGAAGGTCAGGCGAACACCAACGAAGTGCGGCACACCGAACCCGGCCGTGCTGCTCCGGCGACTGCGCGATGTCCGCGAGCACACCCGCGGCTTCGAATGACCGTGTGCGACATGATACCCTTCGTGCTCAGCGCGTCGGATATCGCTCGAAAAGAAACAAAAGCCGAAGAAAAGCTTATTAAAGTCTCCGTACCACCTGCCGGAGGTCAGGGCCAAGTGCGACACACCGAACCCGACTGTGCTGCTCCGGCAACTCCGTCGACGTCCGCGGCTTCGAATGACCGTGTGTTACATGATACGCCGTGGCTCAGCGCGTCGGATATCTCTCGAAAAGAAGCAAAAGCCGAGGAAAAGCTTATTAGAGCCTCCGTTCAACCTGCCGAAGGTCAGGCGAACACCAACGAAGTGTGGCACACCGAACCCGGCCGTGCTGCTCCGGCGACTGCGCGATGTCCGCGAGCACACCCGCGGCTTCGAATGACCGTGTGCGACATGATACCCTTCGGCTCAGCGCGTCGGATATCGCTCGAAAAGAAACAAAAGCCGAAGAAAAGCTTATTAAAGTCTCCGTACCACCTGCCGGAGGTCAGGCCAAGTGCGACACACCGAACCCGACTGTGCTGCTCCGGCAACTCCGTCGACGTCCGCGGCTTCGAATGACCGTGTGTTACATGATACGCCGTGGCTCAGCGCGTCGGATATCTCTCGAAAAGAAGCAAAAGCCGAGGAAAAGCTTATTAGAGCCTCCGTTCAACCTGCCGAAGGTCAGGCGAACACCAACGAAGTGCGGCACACCGAACCCGGCCGTGCTGCTCCGGCGACTGCGCGATGTCCGCGAGCACACCCGCGGCTTCGAATGACCGTGTGCGACATGATACCCTTCGGCTCAGGCGTCGGATATCGCTCGAAAAGAAACAAAAGCCGAAGAAAAGCTTATTAAAGTCTCCGTACCACCTGCCGGAGGTCAGGCCAGGCAGTGCGACACACCGAACCCGACTGTGCTGCTCCGGCAACTCCGTCGACGTCCGCGGCTTCGAATGACCGCGTGTTACATGATACGCCGTGGCTCAGCGCGTCGGATATCTCTCGAAAAGAAGCAAAAGCCGAGGAAAAGCTTATTAGAGCTTCCGTTCAACCTGCCGAAGGTCAGGCGAACACCAACGAAGTGTGGCACACCGAACCCGGCCGTGCTGCTCCGGCGACTGCGCGATGTCCGCGAGCACACCCGCGGCTTCGAATGACCGTGTGCGACATGATACCCTTCGGCCTCGCGTCGGATATCGCTCGAAAAGAAACAAAATCCGAAGAAAAGCTTATTAAAGTCTCCGTACCACCTGCCGGAGGTCAGGCCAAGTGCGACACACCGAACCCGACTGTGCTGCTCCGGCAACTCCGCTGACGTCCGCGGCTTCGAATGACCGTGTGTTACATGATACGCCGTGGCTGCAGCGCGTCGGATATCTCTCGAAAAGAAGCAAAAGCCGAGGAAAAGCTTATTAGGAGCCTCCGCTCAACCTGCCGAAGGTCAGGCGAACACCAACGAAGTGTGGCACACCGAACCCGGCCGTGTTGCTCCGGGGACTGCGCTGATGTCCGCGAGCACACCCGCGGTTTCGAATGACCGTGTGCATGCATGATACCCCGGCCTGCCGGATATCGTCTAAAGAAACAACCGAAAAAGCTTATTAAAGTCTCCGTACTCACCTCGCCGGAGGTCAGGCCAAGTGCGATACACCGAACCCGACCGTGCTGCTCCCGCAACTCTGCCGACGTCCGCGGCTTCGAATGACCGTGTGTTACATGATACGCCGCGGGCTCAGCGCGTCGGATATCTCTCGAAAAGAAGCAAAAGCCGGAGGAAAAGCTTATTAGAGCCCTCCGTTCAACCTGCCGAAGGTCAGGCGAACACCAACGAAGTGTGGCACACCGAACCCGGCCGTGCTGCTCCGGCGACTGCGCGATGTCCGCGAGCACACCCGCGGCTTCGAATGACCGTGTGCGACATAGACTGTCTGCCCGGCTCGCGCCGGATATCGCTCGATAAAGAAACAAAATCCGAAGAAAAGCTTATTAAAGTCTCCGTACCACCCGCCGGAGGTCAGGCCAAGTGCGACACACCGAACCCGACTGTGCTGCTCCGGCAACTCCGTCGACGTCCGCGGCTTCGAATGACCGTGTGTTACATGATACGCCGCGGCTCAGCGCGTCGGATATCTCTCTCGAAAGAAGCAAAGCCGAGAAAAGCTTATTAGAGCCTCCGTTCAACCTGCCGAAGGTCAGGCGAACACCAACGAAGTGTGGCACACCGAACCCGGCCGTGCTGCGTCACGGCGACTGCGCGATGTCCGCGAGCACACCCGCGGCTTCGAATGACCGTGTGCGACATGATACCCTTTCGGCTCGCGTCGGATATCGCTCGAAAAGAAACAAAATCCGAAGAAAAGCTTATTAAAGTCTCCGTACCACCTGCCGGAGGTCAGGCCAAGTGCGACACACCGAACCCGACTGTGCTGCTCCGGCAACTCCGTCGACGTCCGCGGCTTCGAATGACCGTGTGTTACATGATACGCCGTGGCTCAGCGCGCTGGATATCTCTCGAAAGAAGCAAAAGCCGAGGAAAAGCTTATTAGAGCTTCCGTTCAACCTGCCGAAGGTCAGGCTTAACACCAACGAAGTGTGGTCACACCGAACCCGGCCGTGCTGCTCCGGGCGACTGCGTGATGTCCGCGAGCACACCCGCGGCTTCGAATGACCGTGTGCGCATGATACTTCTTCGGCTCGCGTCGGATATCGCTCGAAAAGAAACAAAATCCGAAGAAAGCTTATTAAAGTCTCCGCACCACCTGCCGGAAGTCAGGCCAAGCGGCGACACATCGAACCCGACTGTGCTGCTCCGGCAACTCCGTCGACGTCCGCGGCTTCAATGACCGCAGTGTTACATGATACGCGTGGCTCAGCCGCCGGATATCTCTCGAAAAGAAGCAAAAGCCGAGGAAAAGCTTATTAGAGCCTCCGTTCAACCTGCCGAAGGTCAGGCGAACACCAACGAAGTGTGGCACACCGAACCCGGCCAGAAGCTGCCCTGGCGACTGCGCGATGTCCGCGAGCACACCCGCGGCTTCGAATGACCGTGTGGGCGACATGATACCCTTCGGCTCGCGTCTGGATATCGCTCTGAAAAGAAACAAAATCCGAAGAAAAGCTTATTAAAGTCTCCGTACCACCTGGCCGGAGGTCAGGCCAAGTGCGACACACGAACCCGACTGTGCTGCTCCGGCAACTCCGCCGACGTCCGCGGCTTCGAATGACCGTGTGGTTACATGATACGCCGTGGCTCAGCGCGTCGGATATCTCTCGAAAAGAAGCAAAAGCCGAGGAAAAGCTTATTAGAGCCTCCCGTTCAACCTGCCGAAGGTCAGGCGAACACCAACGAAGGTGGCACACCGAACCCGGCCGTGTTGCTCCGGCGACTGCGCGATGTCCGCGAGCACACCCGCGGCTTCGAATGACCGTGCGCGACATGATATCCCTTCGGCCCGCGTCGGATATCGCCTCGAAAAGAAACAAAATCCGAAGAAAAGCTTATTAAAGTCTCCGTACCACCTGCCGGAGGTCAGCCAAGCGCGACACACCAACCCGACCGTGCTGCTCCGGCAACTCCGCCGACGTCCGCGGCTTCGAATGACCGTGTGTTACATGATACGCCGTGGCTCAGCGCGTCGGATATCTCTCGAAAAGAAGCAAAAGCCGAGGAAAAGCTTATTAGAGCCTCCGTTCAACCTGCCGAAGGTCAGGCGAACACCAACGAAGCGTGGCACACCGAACCTGGCCGTGCGGTTCGGCGACTGCGCGATGTCCGCGAGCACACCCGCGGCTTCGAATGACCGTGTGCGACATGATACCCTTCGGCTCGCGCGTCGGATATCGCTCGAAAAGAAACAAAATCCGAAGAAAAGCTTATTAAAGTCTCCGCACCACCTGCCGGAGGTCAGGCCAAGTGCGACACCACCGAACCCGACTGTGCTGCTCCGCACCTCCGCTGACGTCCGCGTTTCGAATGACCGCGTGTTACATGATACGCCGTGGCTCTAGCGCGTCGGATATCTCTCGAAAAGAAGCAAAAGCCGAGGAAAAGCTTATTAGGGCCTCCGTTCAACCTGCCGAAGGTCAGGCGAACACCAACGAAGTGTGGCACACCGAACCCGGCCGTCGCTGCTCCGGCGACTGCGTTGATGTCCGCGAGCACACCTGCGGCTTCGAATGACCGTGGTGCGGATGATACCCTTCGGCTCGCGTCGGATATCGCTCGAAAGAGAAACAAAATCCGAAGAAAGCTTATTAAAGTCTCCGCACCACCTGCCGGAGGTCAGGGCTGAGTGCGACACACCGAACCCGACTGTGCTGCTCCGGCAACCTGCCGACGTCCGCGGCTTCGAATGACCGTGTGTTACATGATACGCCGTGGCTCAGCGCGCCGGATATCTCTCGAAAAGAAGCAAAAGCCGAGGAAAAGCTTATTAGAGCCTCCGTTCAACCTGCCGAAGGTCAGGCGAACACCAACGAAGTGTGGCACACCGAACCCGGCCGTGCTGTGTCGGCGACTGCGCGATGTCCGCGAGCACACCAGCGGCTTCGAATCGACCGTGTGCGACATGATACCCTTTCGGCTCGCGTCGGATATCGCCTCGAAAAGAAACAAAATCCGGAAGAAAAGCTTATTAAAGTCTCCGTACACCACCTGCCGGAGGTCAGGCTGGGCGCGACACACCGAACCCGACTGTGCTGCTCCAGCAACTCCGTCGACGTCCGCGGCTTCGAATGACCGTGTGTTACATGATACGCCCGTGGCTCAGCGCGCCGGATATCTCTCGAAAAGAAGCAAAAGCCGAGGAAAAGCTTATTAGAGCTCTCCGCTCAACCTGCCGAAGGTCAGGCTGAACACCAACGAAGTGTGGCACACCGAACTCCGGCCAGTGCTGCTCCGGCGACTGCGTGATGTCCGCGAGCACACCCGCGGCTTCGAATGACCGTGGTGCGACATGATACTCCTTCGGCTCGCTGTCGGATATCGCCGGAAAAGAAACAAAATCCGAAGAAAAGCTTATTAAAGTCTCCGCACTCACCTGCCGGAGGTCAGGCCAAGTGCGACACACCGAACCCGACTGTGCTGCTCCGGCAACTCCGTCGACGTCCGCGGCTTCGAATGACCGTGTGTTACATGATACGCCGTGGCTCAGCGCGTCGGATATCTCTCGAAAAGAAGCAAAGCCGAGGAAAAGCTTATTAGAGCCTCCGCTCAACCTGCGTCAAGGTCAGGCGAACACCAACGAAGTGTGGCACACCGAACCCGGCCGTGTTGCTCCGGCGACTGCGGCGATGTCCGCTGAGCACACCCGCGGCTTCGAATGACCGTAGTGCGACATGATACTCCTTCGGCTCGCGTCGGATATCGCTCGAAAAGAAACAAAATCCGGAGAAAAGCCGATTGCAGTCTCCGTACCACCTGCCGGAGGTCAGGCCAAGTGCGACACACCGAACCCGACTGTAGCTGCTCCAGCAACTCCGCTGACGTCCGAACGGCTTCGAATGACCGTAGGGTGTTACATGATACTGCCAGTGGCTCAGCGTCGCCGGATATCTCTCGAAAAGAAGCAAAAGCCGAGGAAAAGCTTATTAGAGCCTCCGCTCAACCTGCCGAAGGTCAGGCGTAACACCAACGGCGGTGGCACACCGAACCCGGCCGCGGTGTCCGGGCGACTGCGCTGATGTCCGCGAGCACACCCGCGGCTTCGAATGACCGTGGTGCGACATGATACCCTTTCGGCTCGCGTCGGATATCGCTCGAAAAGAAACAAAATCCGAAGAAAAGCTTATTAAAGTCTCCGTACTCACCTGCCGGAGGTCAGGCCAAGTGCGTACACACCGAACCCGACTGTGCTGCTCCAGCAACTCCGTCGACGTCCGCGGCTTCGAATGACCGTGTGTTACATGATACGCCGTGGCTCAGCGCGTCGGATATCTCTCGAAAAGAAGCAAAAGCCGAGGAAAAGCTTATTAGAGCCTCCGCTCAACCTGCCGAAGGTCAGGCTAACACCAACGAAGTGTGGCACACCGAACCCGGCCGTGCTGCTCCGGCGACTGCGCGATGTCCGCGAGCACACCCGCGGCTTCGAATGACCGTGTGCGACATGATACCTTTCGCCTGCGTCGGATATCGCTCGAAAAGAAACAAAATCCGAAGAAAAGCTTATTAAAAGTCTCCGTACCACCTGCCGGAGGTCAGGCCAAGTGCGACACACCGAACCCGACTGTGCTGCTCCGGCAACTCCGTCGACGTCCGCGGCTTCGAATGACCGTGGTGTTACATGATACGCCGTGGCTCAGCGCGTCGGATATCTCTCGAAAAGAAGCAAAAGCCGAGGAAAAGCTTATTAGAGCCTCCGTTCAACCTGCCGAAGGTCAGGCGAACACCAACGAAGTGTGGCACACCGAACCTGGCCGAGCTGCTCCGGCGACTGCGTGATGTCCGCGAGCACACACCAAGGCTTCGAATGACCGTGGCTACATGATACCCTTCGCTCGCGTCGGATATCGCTCGAAAAGAAACAAAATCCGAAGAAAAGCTTATTAAAGTCTCCGTACCACCTGCCGGAGGTCAGCCAAGTGCGACACACCGAACCCGACTGTGCTGTCTCGCAACTCACGACCGACGTCCGCAGTGGTTCGAATGACCGCGTGTTACATGATACGCCGCGGCTCAGCGCTCGGATATCTCTCGAAAGAAAGCAAAGTGCCGAGGAAAAGCTTATTAGGGCCTCCGCTCAACCCGCCGAAGGTCAGGCGTAACACCAACGGCGTGGCGACACCGAACCCGGCCGTGCTGTCCGGCGACTGCGCGATGGTCCGCGAGCACACCCGCGGCTTCGAATGACCGTGGGGACATGATACCCTTCGGCCTGCGTCGGATATCGCCTCGAAAAGAAACAAAACCGAAGAAAAGCTTATTAAAGTCTCCGTACCACCTGCCGGAGGTCAGGCCAAGTGCGACACACCAACCTGACCAGTGCTGCTCCGGCAACCCGTCGACGTCCGCGAGCTTGAATGACCGTGGTTACATGATACTGCCGTGGCTCAGCGCGTCGGATATCTCTCGGGCGAAGCAAAGCCGAGGAAAGCTTATTAGAGCCTCCGTTCAACCTGTCGGGCGTCAGGCGAACACCAACGTGGCGTGGCAATAACCGAACCCGGCCGTCCTGCTCCGGCGACTGCGCTGATGTCCGCGAGCACACCCGCGGCTTGAATGACCGGTCGATGGCGACTGATACCCTTCGTCTCGCGTCGATATCGCTCTGAAAAGAAACAAAATCCGAAGATCCGCACTCACCTGCCGGAGGTCAGGCCAAGTGCGACACACCGAACCCGACCGAGTGCTCCGGCAACTCCGTCGACGTCCGCGGCTTTGAATGACCTGCGTGTTACATGATACGCCGGGCTGAGGGCCGGATATCTCTCGAAAGAAGCAAAAGCCGAGGAAAAGCTGACATGGGGCTCCGCTCAACCTGCCGAAGGTCAGGCGAACACCAACGAAGTGTGGCACACCGAACCTGGCCGTGCTGCTCCGGCGACTGCGCGGATGTCCGCGAGCACACCCGCGGCTTCGAATGACCGTGCGCGACATACCTCGGTCTGCGTCGGATATCGCTTCGAAAAGAAACAAAATCGGAAGAAAAGCTTATTAAAGTCTCCGTACCACCTGCCGGAGGTCAGGCCAAGTGCGACACACCGAACCTGACTGTGCTGCTCCGGCAACCTGCCGACGTCCGCGGGCTTCAATGACCGTGTGTTACATGATACGCCATGGCTCAGCGCGTCGGATATCTCTCGAAAAGAAGCAAAAGCCGAGGAAAGCTTATTAGAGCTCCCGCTCAACCTGTCGAAGGTCAGGCGTAACACCAACGAAGTGTGGCACACCGAACCCGGCCGCGCGTTCCGGCGCGATCTGCGCGATGTCCGCGAGCACACCCGCGGCTCTCTGAATGACCGCGTGCGCACATACCCTTCTGCGCCCGCTGCCGGATATCGCCTCGAAAAGAAACAAAACCGAAGGAAAGCTTATTAAAGTCCCGCACAACCTGCCGGAGGTCAGGCCAAGTGCGACACACCGAACCCGACTGTGCTGCTCAGGCAACTGCGTCGACGTCCGCGGCTCCGGAATGACCGTGTGTTGCATCGCCGTGGCTCAGCGCGCCGGATATCTCTCTCGAAAAAAGCAAAGCCGAGGAAAGCTTATTAGAACCTCCGTTCAAGCTGCCGAAGGTCAGGCGAACACCAACGAAGCGGCGACACACCGAACCCCGACTGTGCTGATCCAGCAACCGCGTCGACCGCCGACGTCCGCGCGAACACACCGCTGCTTCGAATAACCGCGTGCGACATGATCCTCCGTGGCTCAGCGCATCGGATATCGCCGAAAGAAACAAACGCCGAGGAAAAGCTCAAGAGCTTCGTCCAACTGTGCTACCACACGCAGCTGCTTTGGTTGCCGGCGCCGATCCAGCAGCTCCCGTTAGCGCGAAGTCGTTCGTCATGGTGAACTCGACATCGTGAACTGCTGCTTGCTGACTCACTAAGTGCTGCTTCCGACTCGCAAGACGACATCCAGAGGGCCATGAAGAGGAGCGCATGCCAGATGCATGCAGACTGTGTTCCCGGAGGCTACTAGACCGACTAGGCCCCCACACACAAACAATACTTGACAGAGCTGTGAAAATGAACCCCTACATGTTTTTGCCCATTTTCCAAAATCAATTTTTCCGACACTTCACTAGTTACAGCAGCATATCTCACCTTCTATGCAACCGATCTTCACTATTTTTTTTCTTTTTCTGGTAGGTGCATTAGTGACATATGCAATAAGGGGTATAGATGTACAAAATATGATACAGAATTTTTTTTTATTTGTCTTAATATGTAATGTAAAAATTACTTTGAAAGTGAAAATTTTGATCTGTTGTAAAAAGCAGTAAATCGTCCCAGAGTTTTCATTAATACCTTATTGCATACTCGCAGACTTTCTAGTTCATAAATATATCTTTAATGCTATGTTTTTATTATTCAATTTTTTTAAATATTTTTATAAATTTTGGGAATGAAATTTTAATTAATTGCTGTTCGAATTAAGCTATTTCAAAACTAATTACATATTTATTACTAGATTGTAAAGGCAGATGTGCTATGTAAATTTCGTTAAGTTTGAGTCATAAATAAAAGAAAAAGCTCTAGAAGCAGTGTTTCCTTTAAGGGACAATGAAGGCGATTTAATTTAATTTTTTTAAATTGTGTTTTTAGGCTTCTTGGGAACCTGGCATACTGCCTAAATTTTTATAGGCATTTGTGACGCATATTTCTATACCTACGAAAGAACTGAAGAAACCGAAACTCAACTATCTGCGTTTCTCGTTTTTGGGCCTCCGAAAACGGAGGTGACGTAGGGAGTGACGTCACATGTGAATTGTCGGTACCGGTAGCATTTAGGGCGTCGAGACTCTGGTTACCGCGGTGGGTTATAGCAGCGCGGTGGCGCGGTCGTTTCGCCGAATTTGTCAACATGGACGGCAATGCCGCTCTCGCGAGCGAGTTCGAGCTTCCGTTCAGTAACCGAACACCAACGGAACGGGAGTACGTGCGTGGCGGCCTCTGCTATCACCCGACGGAGACCGCACAGCCGGCAACGAGCGGCCCGCATGCCGAAGGACGGACGCGGGGGAGATGCCGAGGGGAAAGCGGCAGCGATCTGGCCGTTCTGGCCGTCACAAGCGGCGCGTCAGCGACCAATCGCTGACGCGCCGCTTGTGACGTCGCGCTTCTTGGCCCCGCATCGGTCACGCGAGCTCCGCGCTCCGCTTCTCCTGGCTTCTCCCGCAACTCTCGGGGCGTCGCCCCAGTCGATCCCGGTGCAATTATTACCGCGACTGTTTCATTGATTTGCGCGGCACACAAGCGCCGGTTTCGGCTGAAATTTGGGCAACGTGGCCTGAGACGTGCCTGGAACCCAGTTCAATCGCCAAAAGATGCCCTAAATTGCCTTCTATTGTCCCTTTAAAGGGGTAGGGAAACGAAATTTCAGCGCTCATTTTCTAGCTTGAATGTGTTGCATGTTGCACCCTAACCCTCAAAAACACCAGTCTTCCGTTGAAAGGCACAAGAAAACTAATTTTAAAGCTAAATAAACGATCTTCCAATGTGCACCTGGTGGATGCATGCGGAGCCTATTTGGGAGGTAGTCTAGCAACGTTGTGGAATCTGCTACGTAGTCGTGACGTAGCAGATTCTCTGGCGCAGCGCCGCTCTTTGGCATTTCAACATTTTCCTTCTTAGCTTTCCTCCTCAACTCACAAATCGCGCATTGAACCAAACAGTCCAAGAAGACGGAAAGGGTGGACTCTCCTCTTTCTCGGACCCTCGTTTGTGCAGCCGGATGCAGCCATTCTCCCCTAGAAGATTAGCCAGTCGCTCAAAACTCGGACAAAGTTGCTTTCCCACCCCGTTCAGCCCTAAGCTGACAGTGCTGTGGAAGCTACGTGCTTCTTGGGCCAGCCACACGCTCGTCACCCCACGGGCACTTCGAACGGCTCGGTTGTAACGCGCTGACGCTATTGACACCACCACAACGCTGACAACGCCACCAAGGGCAAAGCTCATAATCCCGCCAGCCTTGCTACGTCACTGAATGCGGGGAAACTTTTCTTTCTGTTTTTGTTTGCGCCGGATATCCCATGACGCATCGCGCTCCTCCGTTCGCTTCTCTTCGAGCGTCGCTCGAGTGCACCGTTTGGAACGAAAAATATAGCCAATCGTTCAAAATACAAACGTGCGATTATGAATTACGGTTATTACACGCCATGCTTGACCCATTTCGGAACGAAATTTGAAAATTTCAATTTTTGTTTCAGACCCCAGGGTAACTGCAAAGAAAAAAGAAGTGTTTCTTTAAACAGCCTAATTGGGACAAGCATGTCACGAAACAAATCTTCCGCGAAAAAAACAAATTTTTTTCTAGCAATATTTACGCCACAGGACGTAATTTAGTCGGAGTCCCAACCTCTCCGCATTTGAAACTCCCGCTCTTCGACGCCCGCGGAGTGGTTGGTATACGTCACTCCGTGACGTATAGCAGCTACTCTGTGACGTGTAATAGCAACTTTGTGGCGCGCGATTCAAAACGGGTGAAATAGTCGCAAACTAAAATCAGTCCTGCGCAATAAATATTGCTGTAAAAAATTTGTTTTTGGCGGAAAAATTGTTTTGTGACATGCTTGTCCTAATTAGGCTGTTTAAAAATACACTTTTTTTTTCTTTGCAAGCGTACCCTTTAAAGCGTGCAAAACGAATTTGAAGCCTTTTTACGGAGACAGAATCCCGATGGAATGCCTTGGCTATCAACCTTAAACTCCCCTGCTTGCTAGGCCACTTTGCCTAAGGCTCGTAAACGTGTTTCGAATTCGAAGAGAGATTCTTCTAACATACCGTTCCTTACTTTTTGACGGTGCAGGCAGTTTGCGATATAAAGGACCGCCCTGGGACCTCATTAGATCATACCGATTTTTGCTCACACATTCCCGAACACGGCGATAATCCCCGCGGTTACGCGTGTGCACAGGACGGCGAAGTGATGAACGTCAATAAACTTGAATAACTTAGCTAGCTCATCAGGATAGCAAAACAGCTATTTGTAGAGGTCAGCCGCCTCGTTAACGGAGCTTACAGGCTCCGCGACAAGGGGAATGGTCGCGGTCGGTATCAAACTGGTTCCCATTACTCTCCTTACAGAACACACTGCGACTCTGCCTTGAAAGCCGACTCCTTCCTTAGTTGCTTGGTAAGACACAACACCGAAGCGACGATTAAGGGAGTCCCAGTCGATGGTAGGCACCGATGCGGCGTCGGGCGGTGTATTCATTCTTGAAAGTATAAAAACGAACGAGATCCTCTGTATCGTAGAACAGGCTTAGTCAATCCTCCAGGGGCCCTAATCTGACACTTGGTGAAAAGTTGGCGATAAATCTCGGCGGCTGCGATTGGGCCGATGTCGCACTTGACCTTGGCACCTGCGAACCGCAGCTGCTGTATTTCGCTGCCGGACTTTTTCGGCTAAGTGTTCTGATTTGGGCCCCCGGTCGTCCTCACAGTCATTTCCGAAGAAAAATATGCACGCCAAACGAAGACAGAAATACATCGTCCAGAAATGGTGAAGGACGGAACAACGCCACCAGAGAGCACACGTAAACACATGAACCGGGAGACACGCCAGGCCTGGCTCGGACGACGGAGGAGACGGCTCCCGGAGCCACTCAAAAGTGTTTCGAGCGATTTCGCGAGGGCGCGCCACGATCGGTGGCCAAACTATGGAAAAGGGCCACCTCCAGGTCATTCAGCTCGCTCGGCTTCTCATTGGTAACGCAGGGTCATTCAAATCAGCTTCTCTACAGTTTTGATGTTGGTTATAAAATCTCGTGATCTCTTCAAATCACCTTTTGAATTACATATTTTTAGGTTTAAGAAACAATCCACCGCCACGAACGCCAGAATTGTTTACAAACGTTTTACAAAATCGTTTTCTCCTCGGTTCCTGGATGAAACAACAAACCCAACAAACAAAAGCTTCGCCATTTTGTTTGTCTCGGTCATGGTCGCCGCCTTGCAACGCCTCGCGTCCTCGGGTGGTTTTGTGAGAAGGCTATCAGCGTTTATATGTGAAGACCTACTGAAGAGGGCTTTGCTGCTTCTGTGCTGTGTTAGTCATGGCCGATCCACGATGACGCACCGATCCGCTGTGGACGGTCAGGACGGTGACGACATGTCTGTGGTCCGTCTGTCTCCCAAGCGTATCCACACGAGGGAGACGACGAAAGCAGATCGACAGCGAGGACGGACCGAACCTGGTCGCCACCCCACAGTGTCGCGAAACTCCAACATCGCACCGCGGCACCGCTGTCCAAGAGAGAAATCGACGTTCGCTACCGCGATACCGAATCGTACGCCGCTGCTACGTAGAGATCGAGACAAAACACCGTGATAGGCTTTACTAGCTTTAGCACTAGCTTTACTAAAACCAGCATGAGAGTGACACAGGCATGGTCCTGCTCGAGAAGGGTTCCGGCGCAGAAGCGACGAAGTTGCCCGCCTCGCGAAGGGGCGTTTGGAGATGCCTCCAAGCGGCGACGAGTCTCCCAGCTGTAGATGAGCAATTTAGCCAGTGCAGTACAACCGCTAAGCCTGGGGGTCTTTAACGTGCATCACGCAGTAGTGATACACGACCGCACGCCGGTACGATGCTCATCCAGATCGAAACGGGCAGGGGCGGGGATTGAACCCAGGATCCCTCTGGGTTCTGCAGCGCGAGCTTTCGCCTCCACGTGCTCCGAGCTGGTAGGCGCTTAGCTCCACTCGGCCAACAACGATCCGCCTTCGCGCACAACACTTCAGGTTCACCACAGCCACAATGGAGGTCTTGCTCGGTGAAATCCTGATTGACGTGCAAGAATCATCGCGGCGCTGTGACGATCGAGTTTTGACGGAAGCTTCTTGACGCGGACCCGAGGAGTACAGGAACCTGCGTCGCGTCAGCCAGACAAAGTTTCTTGCAGTTCCTTTCACACGTGAACCGGGAAGAAACGCCCGGACAAAATGAACCAGCGAACGCACAAAACACAACGTAATGCGCCACTTTTGTTTTTCATCCCACAGAAACAAAACAAGAAAACAATGTACCGTTGCCAGACTTAACGCATTTCCAAGTCAATCTCCCGGCCAAAAAATCCGCACGGCGATAGCAAAATTGGAAGCTTCACCAAACTCTAGTTCCCAGGCTTGAAAATTTCTCAACTGGGACCAGTTGGCACCTCAACTGGGGACTAACTGGTCCCAACTGGGACCAACTGGTCCCACCCGGGAATCAACTGGGACCAATAGGGAGTCCAACTGGGACCAGCTGAGGGGTCAACTGGTTTGAACCATTCCCTAGTTGGGAGTCAACTGGTTTGACTCCCAGTTGGGAATGGAGGGAACTGGGACCAGCTGTGGGAAGCAACTGGTTGGAGCTGATTCCCAGTCGGACTTCGTAAATGGCCTTCTCCCGCTCCCAGTCCACATCAAGCACAATTTTGGCAAGTTGGGGGTGTATTGACCTTTGCTAATGAAGAAAACTAAAAACACTTACATCTTTAGATTTATACAAGTAGAGAAATTCTCTTAATTAATAGGTACATTTATATTTTATAAAAAAAAAAAAAAAATAATATTTTAATTAACTAAATAATTTCTTTTAATTTGAAAAAATATAATTAGTGACATAAAATGTGTTTATCTAATGAACATTTAGTACATTATTAAAATGTATTAAAACATAATACCTACAGTATTTTTTTTTTTTTCTCATAATAAATTTATCTTTCTGGCCGATCAGAGCAAGCGCCGCCCGCCGTGGCACGCGGGTGCGGATTAGTGGTACGCGCTGTCGACAGATGGCGCTGCCTATGCGGCGCGAGTCGGACGGACGACGCGCCGTGCAGAAGACGCGACGCGGTAGAGAAGGGTCGCTGATCACCGAAGTTGGCGTCGTTATGTAAATGTCAAAACTACAGCTGCGCTTCTTTGGACCCAACTGTACACACACCATGGCGGCAGCGGCGAACTTCGAGGATGGAAAGATGCGGTTCAAGCGATCGGAGGGCACTCAGTGAAAGACCGGACGGTACAGAGAAACCGCCAGCGTGGAGAGCACAATGGCGAAAATGGCGGGAGGTCTACCTCGAAAATGTTCGACTGTTGCTGGACAGAGGCACTGGAAATGCTGGATTGCAAGGTGGAGCGCTTACCGCATCCTGTCAGGACTTCACCTGCGCAAGGCGGGAACAAGGGTGTAGCACCCTTTCTTCACGCGATGGGAGAGAGTAGCCGAGGACGTCTTCACTAAAAGACGCCAGCGGCCGATCTTCCTTCATCTCACGAATACTACCTCTGAAAAAGCGACTCAGTCGTCGCAAGCAAGTGGTAAACCCGGAGCGTGTGCGTCACCGAACCTATTATTTAGTTTTATTCTCCAAGTTTCTGACAACAAAGACTTGTCAACCTTCCATTTTGTGCCGTGTTCTTCATTGTCGCTGAAGCCGGCACCCAGCGGTAACTGGGACCAATCCCAACTGGGACCAGTTGTAACTGGGACCAATCCCAACTGGGATCAGTTGAGACAACTCCAACTGGGACCAGCAGCAACCGCGAATTGTTCCATAAACCAGTGTTGCACTGGGACCAACTGGTCCCAGCTGGAACCTTTCGCCTGGGTTGCCAGTTAGCGCTTGTCCTGTGTGCCTCTTCGTCTTTTTGTCTCGTCTTTTTAGCGTCATTTTTAATATGAATGAAAAAGGCGCTTGACTCTATCAGTCTGCGCGTCCCCGGACGAGGCGCGGATTGCAGGAATCGGTGACGTGCCGGTCACTTGGTACACGGTCTGCAGACGAAAATCGCGATTCTGGTCCGTCGTGTCTGTACGACGCGGTAACGGACGTGCGAGCTGGTGGCGGATCTAGAGCAAGCTAGAGAAGCTCTCTTCGAGCAGGGTAGCGCAGAGCCGTATATGGGAGAGTTTGGTCAGTCTATGATCTCGCCGCCGTGACGCTCTCCTCCCGAGCGAGCCAATCAGCACGCGGCGCAGAGCGAGAGGCATGAGCGCATGCGCGTGAACTCCCGGCTGCTCCCAGCTGAGTGGGGAGGGCCGCCATCTTCGATCATTCTCCCGGCAGAATGCATTGGATCGCCATCTAAATCTCGATTATTTCCTTTTATATCGCTGGCTCTGGCAAGAAAAGGATATACTATTATTCCTCGGTGGGTTATAAAGCTAATAAATGAAGTTTTCTCGACGTATGGCCACAAACTTTTATTCAGGCGAAAAAGAAGTCGGCCCGTAGCAGACGACGCGTAGCCTCAGCAGTGCTCTTCTCCGACAGCGTTGCGTCAAAACGGCGGTCGTCTCCTCTCTGCTCCCTTCTTTCTCTCTCGCTCCTTCGGCGCTCTCCTCCCTTTCGTTTACTTTTCTCCTCTCCGGCGCCTTCGTCGCCACACCCACTAGCCAAACTCTCCCAATATTCGGCTCTGCCATAATGCACCATAGTGCAGAGCCGTATATGGGGAGAGTTTGGTCAGTCTATGATCTCGCCGCCGTGACGCTCTCCTCCCGAGCGAGCCAATCAGCACGCGGCGCAGAGCGAGAGGCATGAGCGCATGCGCGTGAACTCCCGGCTGCTCTCAGCTGAGTGGGGAGGGCCGCCATCTTCGATCATTCTTCCGGCAGAATGCATTGGATCGCCATCTAAATCTCTATTATTTCCTTTTATATCGCTGGCTCTGGCAAGAAAAGGATATACTATTATTCCTCGGTGGGTTATAAAGCTAATAAATGAAGTTTTCTCGACGTATGGCCACAAACTTTTATTCAGGCGAAAAAGAAGTCGGCCCGTAGCAGACGACGCGTAGCCTCAGCATTGCTCTTCTCCGACAGCGTTGCGTCAAAACGGCGGTCGTCTCCTCTCTGCTCCCTTCTTTCTCTCTCGCTCCTTCGGCGCTCTCCTCCCTTTCGTTTACTTTTCTCCTCTCCGGCGCATTCGTCGCCACACCACTGCCAAACTCTCCCAATATTCGGCTCTGCCATAGTGCACCATAGTGCAGAGCCGTATATGGGGAGAGTTTGGTCAGTCTATGATCTCGCCGCCGTGACGCTCTCCTCCCGAGCGAGCCAATCAGCACGCGGCGCAGAGCGAGAGGCATGAGCGCATGCGCGTGAACTCCCGGCTGCTCCCAGCTGAGTGGGGAGGGCCGCCATCTTCGATCATTCTCCCGGCAGAATGCATTGGATCGCCATCTAAATCTCTATTATTTCCTTTTATATCGCTGGCTCTGGCAAGAAAAGGATATACTATTATTCCTCGGTGGGTTATAAAGCTAATAAATGAAGTTTTCTCGACGTATGGCCACAAACTTTTATTCAGGCGAAAAGAAGTCGGCCCGTAGCAGACGACGCGTAGCCTCAGCATTGCTCTTCTCCGACAGCGTTGCGTCAAAACGGCGGTCGTCTCCTCTCTGCTCCCTTCTTTCTCTCTCGCTCCTTCGGCGCTCTCCTCCCTTTCGTTTACTTTTCTCCTCTCCGGCGCCTTCGTCGCCACACCCACTGGCCAAACTCTACCAATATTCGGCTCTGCCATAGCGCAGCCATAGTGCAGAGCCGTATGGCGAAGTTTGGTCAGTCTATGATCTCGCCGCCGTGACGCTCTCCTCCCGAGCGAGCCAATCAGCACGCGGCGCAGAGCGAGAGGCATGAGCGCATGCGCGTGAACTCCCGGCTGCTCCCAGCTGAGTGGGGAGGGCCGCCATCTTCGATCATTCTCCCGGCAGAATGCATTGGATCGCCATCTAAATCTCTATTATTTCCTTTTATATCGCTGGCTCTGGCAAGAAAAGGATATACTATTATTCCTCGGTGGGTTATAAAGCTAATAAATGAAGTTTTCTCGACGTATGGCCACAAACTTTTATTCAGGCGAAAAAGAAGTCGGCCCGTAGCAGACGACGCGTAGCCTCAGCAGTGCTCTTCTCCGACAGCGTTGCGTCAAAACGGCGGTCGTCTCCTCTCTGCTCCCTTCTTTCTCTCTCGCTCCTTCGGCGCTCTCCTCCCTTTCGTTTACTTTTCTCCTCTCCGGCGCCTTCGTCGCCACACCCACTGGCCAAACTCTCCCAATATACGGCTCTGTGGCCAACCAGAGCCGTATATGGCGGAGTTTGGTCAGTCTATGATCTCGCCGCCGTGACGCTCTCCTCCCGAGCGAGCCAATCAGCACGCGGCGCAGAGTGAGAGGCATGAGCGCATGCGCGTGAACTCCCGGCTGCTCCCAGCTGAGTGGGGAGGGCCGCCATCTTCGATCATTCTCCCGGCAGAATGCATTGGATCACCATCTAAATCTCGATTATTTCCTTTTATATCGCTGGCTCTGGCAAGAAAAGGATATACTATTATTCCTCGATGGGTTAAAAAGCTAATAACTGAAGTTTTCTCGACGTATGAGCCACAAACTTTTACTCAGGCGAAAAAGAAGTCGGTCCGTAGCAGACGACGCGTAGCCTCAGCAGTGCTCTTCTCCGACCAGCGTTGCGTCAAAACGGCGGTCGTCTCCTCTCTGTTCCTTTCTTTCTCTCTCGCTCCTTCGGCGCTCTCCTCCCTTTCGTTTACTTTTCTCCTCTCCGGCGCCTTCGTCGCCACACCCACTGGCCAAACTCCCCATATACGGCTCTGTAGCCAGCCAGAGCCGTATATGGCGGGAGTTTGGTCAGTCTATGATCTCGCCGCCGTGACGCTCTCCTCCCGAGCGAGCCAATCAGCACGCGGCGCAGAGCGAGAGGCATGAGCGCATGCGCGTGAACTCCGGCTGCTCCCAGCTGAGTGGGGAGGGCCGCCATCTTCGATCATTCTCCCGGCAGAATGCATTGGATCACCATCTAAATCTCGATTATTTCCTTTTATATCGCTGGCTCTGGCGAAAAGGATATACTATTATTCCTCGATGGGTTAAAAAGCTAATAACTGAAGTTTTCTCGACGTCATGACCACAAACTTTTACTCAGGCGAAAAGAAGTCGGCCCGTAGCAGACGACGCGTAGCCTCAGCAGTGCTCTTCTCCGACAGCGTTGCGTCAAAACGGCGGTCGTCTCCTCTCTGCTCCCTTCTTTCTCTCTCGCTCCTTCGGCGCTCTCCTCCCTTTCGTTTACTTTTCTCCTCTCCGGCGCAGCCAAGGCCGCCACACCCACTGGCCAAACTCTACCAATATACGGCTCTGTAGCCAGCCAGAGCCGTATATGGCGGAGAGTTTGGTCAGTCCATGACCCGCGTGACGCTCTCCCTCCCGAGCGAGCCAATCAGCACGCGGCGCAGAGCGAGAGGGGCATGAGCGCATGCGCGTGAACTCCCGCGTTCCCGCGTGGCTTATCCCAGCTGAGTGGGGAGGGGGCTTCGCCGCCACTCGATCATTCTCCCGGCAGAATGTATCGGCCAAACTCTCCCAATATACGGCTCTGAGTAGCGTAAGGCCTCCTCCGGCACACCCTCACCCTCTCGAAAATCCTTCTCCTCCTCTGGGAAGTTCTCCCGCCCCGCCTCCCCTTTGATTGGCCGAGCCTGGCCGAGCCCGCGCGGTTTCTGTTCGCCACTTCCGTCCGCCATAACTTGTGGCCCACCGCGCTGCGGCTCTCGCATCCACCGGCTGCATACTACGTTGCCGGCTGCCCGCCGGAGCTTGTATTTTTGTGTCGGCAGGGGTGTGTGTCGGTGGTTTAGCTTTTAGGAGCGAAATCAAACTGCTGCCTGTGACGCTCTTTGCTGTCCGGTGGGCTGTTCAAGCGCCCAGAAGAAGGGACAAAGCTCTTCCGAACCCCCTTGGGTGCGCGGGACAAAAAGCGACGGAAGATTTGGATGTTGCGAATCAAACTGAAAGAATTTCACGCGCGCGCCCTCAACCTGACTGTGCGAGGCGAACGCTTATGGCTCAGGAGTGACTCTCTTATTATCCCATCTCAGCATGTATCTGGCTGCTAAGTCCAAACGCAGCGGCGACTGGGGAGCACGACCGTGAAAAGACGCCGAGCGTGCACCGATCATGATCATCAGCGCAGGCGCTCGACCCGGGCTGCGGAGACAAGAGATTGTTCCTACGAATCGTAAACAACCAACTGGCCTGAAACCGGCCCTCTTGAAAGCCATGCTGGGCTTCGATTCTGAGATTGCGATCTTGTGCTGTGCCCGCGTTCTTCGCTGACTTGTCAACATAAACATGATCGGAGTACAAGCTGTCTGAATGAAAGGTGTAAGCGCGGATTCGAAGTTACTACGAAGTGAACGGCTTGTCCTGGCCCTCATGGTGTCTCACGCTGCTTCATTGCCGGTGACCTGAACGGACGATCTATGGTAATGATGAAATCTGTCAGCTCATCACGCCGGTTCCTCAAGCAGCGCTTGCGTGAGTTAACGACCATCTGACCGCCACGCTTCTTTCTGATCTGATAAACTCCTGCCGCTTGCCAGCGAAGGTGCGCCCGGTGCCGGTAACGATGAAGTGATTGATTGCGCTGTGTGCTATGTCTCATAACATCAACAACGCGGTAAAGGTGTTAAGTTACTTCACAATGCTACTGCCCTCGAGCTACGTCAGCAGTACAGTTGCACTGGATTGGCTGCGATTCTGATAGATGATTTTAGACTCGACATAGAAAGCAATGTCGCCTACCAGAAGACAAAGATGGTGGTAGCAGCCTTGTGAGAACAAAACTGTTTTACTGTGGTTCGTTTGTAAGCGACTACAGAAGCATATGGTTGCGTGTCACTTCTGTGTTTTACATGCCGAAGACCAACCGAAGGCCACCGGTCTTACTGCACTGGATAAATTGCCCATCTAGAACGCGGATCAGAGTGGTTCGATCGTTTACACAGGCTGAGCTCGCGACTATGTTCAATTTGTGTGTGTGCAGTGAGCTCGGTGTACTTCTGGGTTGACTGAAAATGCCTACTGCCAGCTGAATGATCGCATGACCTGTCTCGATGTCGCAGCTGGTCTCGCGGAACGATAGACTCGTCTTTGTCTGGTTGGCATTTCCAAGAGCTGTTTCGCTCTCGCTGTTGGTTTGGGACTCGATGAACTGCCACTAGAATGGGTCTTCAGCCTCTGGTACGCATAAACCTCCCACATCAATGATGATAATTGTCACCCGCTTGCGAAACAGCGGTGCGTCCAGCGAAGCGACCGCCGTCGAGTTCGTCAATTCCGGACACGCAAAACGTAGCTTGACGTCGGACTGGCAGAGCGAACAAGCGCACTGCATTGGCAGCTATCCCGGAGTTCTGCGGCGAGACTTGACTCAAACGTCTCGAGTTTTAGTGCTGGCCCTGGCGTCATTAAATCACTTGCGGACGGCGCCCACAATGGAGCGCCGTTAACGCGAAATTTCACCTACTCGGGCTGGCGTGACGGCAGAAGCGAAGGAACCGAACTGTCAACTCGTCCTAATAACAGTGCACGAGTGTTATTCGCGCTAAACGATTTGGACAACCGCATGTTGAAAAGGCAGCAGCGGAATTAGGACGCATGTGTTCTTCACAGTCCAGTTCAATAATAAGAATGTTTTTAAAGAGGAATATTCCAACCGACCTCGAGTCGAATGATTCAAGCAGACGAAGTCTTCGGCACCAGCCGAAACCTCGACAAAGCTCTGGCCCCTGCTCCAAACGTGAATCATCGAACAGATTATACTGAGCCGCAAACGCAGACACACCAGTAACTATTCTAACAAAAACACGGTGCTGCGAAATGAATCATACAGGAAAAACACCGGGAGCAGGAAGGATTTGCCAGCAGACCCCAGTAGCCAAGGCCACCGGAGGGACACCGCGGCGGCTTCAGCGCCGGAATGGGAGAGGGAAATGTCGGAGAGGAGGAAAGAGCGATAGAGGCATCGGCGCAATTTTCCGTATACAGGGGCCTAGAGTGCGCAATCTAGAACGCCGCCAACTCGGCTGACTTAGCGGCGAACGCCCGGAGGTCCTAACTCCGGTCAGAAATGCATGGGGAACGTGAGAAAATCGCTTGTTTCTTCAATGTTGGCGGAGATGCACCGAACAACTAATGCCGTTTCGAACATAATAAAGGAACATTTTAGAATCATTTGCGCTGGGTTGTGTTGCCAACGTAAGCGACGTAATTTGTTTAATTAAAATTGCATCGAGCGGCATCATGCGGCAGACGTACGCGGCGATCGGGCTACAGCGCCCACGCAGACCCGCTCCGGCCAACCCAAAGAGCCCATCTCCGCTGCGCTAGCAAAAAATCGCCTGCTCTCGTAACGCCATTGCCTTGGAAATTGCCTTCTCAAAATTTGCACACGCGTCCGATATTACTAAAACTTTGATAAAGTGTTTAGTGCTTTACCAACTTCACGACAGAACTAGTTTTGAAAAGTGTGAACTCGCCGTTTATGTTTTGAATTCAGCCGTGTAGCAAATCGATCTCCATGTATTCTCCCATAGGGCGGGCCGCCTCCTGGAACCCTGAGTACCACGTGACTCGCGCCGGAAGCTGCTCTGTCGGCCATGTTGTCGGCAAAACACGCGGATCACTGGGGTGATTGTCGTCTACTCTGCTCCGTGAGGAGCTATATAGTGCTCTAGTGCACGACAGGTGCGACCGGCAGACACAGGAAGTAGCAATGGCTCTCGTACGGGCGCAGCCAAGCCAGCCAAGCCGATCCACTACGAAGAGGCAAGTGAGAGTACCTCTCCTCCACGCGCCCGAAATGCCGCGCGAGAGAAAAAGTGGAAAGGAGGTGACGACCGACTAAATTGCGTCTAACCAATACCACCTAACGCCGTCAATATTGCTCCAATTTTTTTTTTTTCGCGTAAAATTAATTTTTTGACACGCGTGTCCCAATTAGACTGTTTTGAAAAACTTGTTTTTGTTTTCAGGGGCCCTTTAAGAATGAGCCGGAGTCGGGAACATCTTTAAACATTTTATAACATCAACATCAAAAGGCAAACAGAATATACATTCGACAGTGACTTTAGGCAATACACATAGTGCAGATAAACTCGTCACCGCCATAAAAAGACCGAGAAATGTATCCCGTTGTTACAGAGTCATTGTTGCAATGAAAAACGTTAAAATGACAACTTTTTTGCCTATGAAAAACACTAAAACATCAGAAACGAGCAGTCGGGAGTAAGCCTTTTATGGTAAACAAACAGAAATTCATGAGGTGGCCTTATGGCTGCAGTTATTAATCGCTTCAGCCATCTGGGCACATTTCGTGACAAAGGAGCAAGCCACATGCTTTTTGTCGGAACCCGTACATGATTGCCACCTTGCCCATGGGCACAAGAAATCCGTCTGTGCAGCGCAAATCGCACAAAAGGTTCAAAATGTACGACAAACTCCGAGAATGTTGTCGGCACCTTTGCCCCATCCAAGGCCGCTTTCCCTATGGTTGTGGTAAAAAACACCACGGGATTCCCATGGGAACTTTGATTTCACGGAAATCAAAATTACATTATGTTTTTAACGACTGTCTGAGGTCAGCAAAGCTGTCGGCACGTTATTGTGATCCTAAAATAAGAATAACCGTGTGAATGCAAGTGTAAAAACAAAGTAGTTACAACCCACACAACAGGCGAATTTCACGGAAATTCAGAAAATGCCTTGTCAAGGTTCGGATACTCCGTTGCACGAGGTCCGCTGCCTTGCGTACAGGTACCAACTTAAAAATAACCTTTTTGGTGCATTTTCACCATTCTTCAGCACTGGCAATGAAGCCAGAGAAGATTCAAAGTACCCGTCTTACATTTAACAACCAACAGAAATTCAGAAGTATACACGGAAGTCATCTGACAATATAAAAATTTGATTAGAAATTTGATGACACCCAAACAATGTTTTCGTTATACAAACTTTCTGGGACTACATGCTCCTCGCAGGTCATGGCCAGCTTACCCGAAAACGTAAGGGTGCAATGAGCCGCGTCTCTGTGGCTAGTAGTCTGTGTGCTGGAGCATAGGCTTCTATCCCAGATGTATGTAAGCTTGTGGCTCCCATGCAAAGCTGACGGAAGCTTTCTCAAGTCTGTTCTGAAATTAGATTCCTTAATTACCTTATTCTCGATCAGAGGCCCGATTATCAAAACGTCGCAAGAACCCTGTATGCAGCAAAGTGTCTTTCAACAGGTGAAAACATGATTCCAACTGCTCCCCCATACTCATACCCAAAACAGCGTACAGGTAATAAAAGAACTGATTGTATAGAAGAAATGTGTGCTCTGTTATCTTGTGCTGGGACAAAAGTGAAACAATGCTTACTGTGAAAACACTGCAACAATGTGTGTTTGTACCTACAACTTGTCAAATGCAAGCTTCCAGCAAGCTCAATAAAGTATTGACCTCCACATAGAGTGCAATCCACTTATAACGATACTGAGAAAACACGAAAGTTCAATCGTTATAACCGATTATCGTTGCATCTGGACTAGAAACTGAGCGTTTCTAGTCTAGAAACTGACCATTATAAGCAGTACATCGTTATATGTGGTATCGTTACAAGTGGATTGCACTGCACACAGATACACTAGGGATCCTGTTCTGCACTGCAGAAGTAATCCACACCCACGACCAATATGAATTCATGCAGGCAATACACTTGGGCCTCCAACCCGCTGCACTGAACTAGTTATTTTTTTAAATAGCCTACGGTTACAAGTGGGCTCCCAGTCTATGCCAAGCTTGGTTCGGCAGCAGAAGACAGCCAGTACCACACACCACCATAAATCATTCCGAGGACTGCGAGAGACGTCCAATTCTGAATCACCGGCCAGAGGCATTCATCAGTGCAAATAACCGATTGTTCAGTGAGATGCAGATTCATGGACAATACAAGTTTTGTACAGGTGTTACCACTGCACAGATGTTCAAAGAAAGAAAGCATTCAACAGATGCCCTCTGTAAACCGAGCCAACCAGAATCTAACGGGGTGTCTACTTTGCGTGTGGATGAGGAGGTTAACATCGGAAGATGCATTTCACTTTCCAGCACTATCGTGTGCGAGCACTAAGGAAAACAAATACCTCCGAAGTAAAAGCTGTTTAGTAAAGTAAGTGTATGCCACTGTAGTCGTTAAGGCCAATGATTTCAGTGCGTGCCCCCTCTACAGCAGTGCTGCCAAGTGGTTGACCTGTAGAGGTTGACCAGTCCTGCTGACAAGTGCTGCTGAGCAGCTGACCACGACAACCAGACCCCTACCTTGCAAAGACGCCTGCACAGCTGGCAAAGAATTAAGCTTGTTTTCAAGCCGGTTTCCAGTAAGAACTCCCAAGACAAATTAATCCCCCCATCGTCACAGATTGTTATATGTAACAAAAAAACAAGCACGTTTCTTGAACTGCCAAGACGTCTCCGAGTTGACACGGGCTAACAAGAGACCAGTCGTACGGCAAGTTTGTCCATTGCACAATGGACTTGAGATGTCCCAAAGCAATTGGCATCTGTCCCCTTCATCTCAATAAATTAATTTTGTTCTTCGCTCAATGTCATAGGCCGAAAAAAAAAGAAAAAAACAGATCAATTGTATTTGCCGCACACCGAGACGCCAGACCCTTCAATGTTTTCCCTGCCGTTTGTGTTTCCAAGATGGCAGTGTGGGAGAGCCCCTATCAAGATAGACAAAGATATGCGTGGCTGGCAACCTCCCTTTCCTATATTTCAATGCAGTCCTCATGGGGAAACATGGGATATGGCTTATTTGTCACATGTCCACTCATCAAAGGCGTATTGAAAACGAGGCGGCTTGTTAAAGCAAAACGCTCATCACAGGGGAATTCATCACAGGGGCGCTGGTCACTTGAAACACGATACCCAGATGCGAAAAACAACTCGCGTTTCTGTGATGCATTTGCTTTGTATCAATAAGGCAAGGTCACAAAGTTTTTATCCACTTAACGGAAAACCAGGAAAGATGACAACTAACAGTCTAAGTCGCACAAAAAAAAAAGAAGAAAAAGTTAAAAAAAACATTAAGCATGTCCAGTCAAAAAGTTTACGCTCATTAAAAGTATGTGAAAACAAAGGCCAGACGAAAGACGCCCAAAATGCTGAGAAAAATAATCCTGAAGAACAAGAGCGATCCACATTATTTCCACGACTGCCTGTCAAAACATTTTGCTTGTCCGTATGGCTTTCATGACCAAATGCTTCCGTGGATGCTTGACATTGTCCAACATTGCTGGTGTACCTTTAGAAACATTCATTAGTCTGTCCTTCAGATGGGTTTGTTACCTTGCACCAGTCGAGGGATTTTTTCAGTTGCTCTTATTCAGGACAATGGGTGTCACACAATTGTAAAAGAGATCTTGCTTAGCTTCTGATTATGACCTCTATCGCAAAATAAAGGCAATCACCAACGGACATCATATGGCTTCGTAGAGAGAGAGAATAAAAATATTACAAAAAACAAAAAAAAAGTTATAAGATATAGATGAGGGCTGTTGGTTGCAAGTCCCTATACCCCTTTCCAGCGTTTATCACCGAGGCCAAAGGTGCTGAGCCATTGGGCTGGGATACTCCGTACACGACAGCTGCTGCGCTTGATCAGAACGCATTCTACAGCCCAGCAAACAGAAATGGCAGTACACAGAAGGTGGTAACTGGAACGGTCTATACTCGCCTTACTTGAACCAAGTGATGGAGTTTACCTCCGACGAACCGTACCATGTGACCAGGTGGCCTATGACGAATCCACACATGACTAACAGGTCTGCTATCTATGCCCCACCCTCATAAAAAGATACCAACTTACCGGGAGCCTAGCTTTACATTATATGCTGGTTACGCTAAGATACCACAAAAAGCGATCGCGTTTCACGCCCGTAATCAACGGTCGGGAGCTATTTTTAAATTGGCCGGTAAAATCGACCCTCGCCTGTAAGAACTACACTACGTCTTTAGAAGCACGGGTGACTGGCACACATAATCATCATGATAACAACTGGAGAGGGAAAGGCCCTATAAAATTGTGATACTGCCCAGAAGGGAACAAGAGGACTACAAAAGAAAGTGAAAACATGTTTGAGGCAACGGCAAAATCATGCATGGAATATACCCTCTGTAACATTGTACGCTATGCAGAGATGCAGCCATAAAAACGCTCGCCACTTTCTGCCCTACAGATCCTAGCCACAAAGACCGACTTTGCTTCTCAGATGACTTCAGTTCAGCATAAATAAAATGGAGCACTGTTTGCATCCAAGTGGCGAGGGTACCAAGAGGAGCAGCGACAGGAGAAAGCTCAAAGTATTTGACGGGCAAGAATCCATTTTTGTTGTAGTGGCTCAATACAGTCAAACCCGTTTATAACGAACAGCAGGAAACGCTACGATCAGTTCGATATAGCAAAAACCATTTACAACGAACTTACACGATGCCTTCGTTGTAAGGTGAGAGTTTCTCTTTCTTCCTCATCTCTTCGCTTCGCTGGAACACTATTTTTGTTTTTTGCATGCGTGCAGAGTATTTTTTTTTTTTTTTAGTTTATCTTTCCTTTTGAATTGCTTCTTTTCGTGGGCAGCCACTTTAAAATAAAATTTTTTTTTTTGTGCGTGCGTGCAGTTTTTTTTTTTTAAAGCTTTTCCCCTTTTGAATCACTTCTCTTCGCTCAACTTTGTTCGCGGCTTGAGCTTTCAGAATTTTTTTTTCTTTCCTACTTTTTTGGGAGGGAAGGGACAGGCGAGAAGACGATTGTTTGTGCGTTTTGGAAGCCTTCTTGGGGGAAAAGTTCGATATAGCCAATATGTTGTTCGTTATAAAAAGTACTTTTTACGTGCATTTTTATTTAAATTTTTCGTGAGTTGGATATCGACAATAATTCGCTGTACGTGGGTTCGTTCTAAAGGGGTTTCACTGTAAAGATTAAGACAAGCATTGAAAAAAAGAAAAACGAAATGTATCTAAATTTTGCGGATAAAATCGAGAGAAAAAAAAAAGTGCAGTGAAGGACACATTTCTTTTCTTCTAATTATTAACAGTAATAATTATCGATAATTAAAAAGTGGGACTTACTAAATTTAGTGTCACGGTTTTTCACAAGGCCCTTTCGTAACATTATGCTGATTTTACGGAAGCCATAACACTGTGTTTACAACAGCATATCAATGCTGTAAGAGCCAATTTATAATGCCCCCACTGCTGAGAACTATGATTTCTAAGAATCATCATTCGTAAGAAATTCTCGGAAACCGTCATTCTCGGCGATGGGAGTTCAAAATTTAAATGGCACTCACAATATAGATATTGCACTGTTTTCTAAACACTGTCACAATTATTCTTTTTTAATTGATGAAGAATTTATTTAGCCTATAAGCAAAACTTTGATCTTTGCCTGTCAGAACCCGTTCGAGACGACTTCTCTCGAGAAGGTAAATGCCAAAAGAGTCGATACTTTTTGATGCGTCATGACTACAACTGACGCGTTACCCCAGAATAGTTTGTCTACAACTTGCCACAAGAAAAGCCTGCAAGGCCAGGTCAAATGGGACCAGTGGTGTAATGTGTACATCCTTCCCTTCCTCCTGGCATTAAATGTCAACATCTTCCAAGCAAAAAGAACACACAACTGTGCCTTCTTCTAAAATGCCACCTTCCCATGTAAAAGGTTAAAAAGCACGAAGAAAATGAAGACACAAAGACGACAGGGCAGGTGCTTTGTGTCTTCGCTGTCCTCGTTCTGTTCACGGTTTTACCCTTTTCCAGTGTAGACCAACTAGCCCAAATCCAAGTTTTAAGTACATCTTTCTGCTGCAGAGCAGTTCGTTTCACCAAGAGAAACGAGCTGAGGTGCAATTTACGCCCAATATATCTCGGGGACTACATTCAAATGCACCCTAACTGAGAAGAGTGAGAACCTCGAGAGTTTTACTGGAGTGCAAAGACAGTCCAGTTGGCCTCCCCGCAGGCAAGCCATCGCTTCCCCGACCCAAGGTTCCAACCCCATCCAGCGGAGAAAAGTGCGTACGAGAATGCACACAAAAACCTATGCACGAGACAACAGTTCCTCACCGAAACACTAGTACAACGCTGCCACAGGCAACAAAGGCTGCACACTTACAAACAAAGCTATATAGTGAAGCACTGCCCATTAATAATAGGTGACGTGCAAGGAATTAACAAATGTTACGAGAATATCTCGTTTGTCTCCTTTCGTCCATTGTAGAATACACTACGCCTCAATGCAAGCACGGAAATGGCTATGCATAGCACATCCCTTGGCAACTCCTTTGAGTCAAGGTAATTCCATCCCCAAAGGGGCAAAAGTGCTTTCTCCCAGATGCGAAGAGGTCATCGGCAAGGCTCTCTCGTTGGCTAAAGCGGTGCTGAAAGCGTCTGCTCAGTCGTGAAACGCTAAGCCCGGTAGTGCCAACTGTAAGCTTTTGACGTAACACGAGGAGAGGGGGTCAGCCCTCCACTGTCCCCCAGTCGTCATGTTCAAAGTGCAGTGCCATCTAGCACTGGTGAAGATTATCAGAGCCAGCTGAAGCCAGACTCGAGAATGCTTCTAAACGGCCGTATGGCACAATCAACACTAGTTGGGGTTATCCACTGAGCTCCTAATGCAGCCATGTCGTTAAGTAGTGTAACAAAGCAGCTGAATCAATCAGCCTAGTGGGATGCTGAGGTCGGTTTTCGTAGACATTTTTAACCATCCTTCGCCCAATGCATCTACACAGAGCCCTACACGAGCACGGAGCCAACCGCGCATTGCAAAGGTAACACGGTAGTATCCAAGCTCAAACTACCATGGGAGTCTCAGCTCGGAAAGTGTTAGATAGAAGCTCGGAGTTGTTATCGTTGCAGCTCAGATCAATGCCCCTTCCATTCCTTATATCGTCAAAATAAACAGCAGCGCGAGAACTCGAAGCATTGGACAAAAAACAAATACAACTAGACCGAGTGCTCTAAAACACGCTGCTATGCGAAGCTAGCTGGGGACGGGTCGGAAGGTGACAGGATCCCAAGCTGGAGCGACACAGCCGAAAGTCATCTCAGCAGGCTTGCACATGGTCCTTGCTGAATGTCTCAATCCCGCCATGGTTCGTTGTGATCCCTCGTGGGTCCATGGTAACTCTGCGGGCAGCAAAGTCCCTGCAAACAAAAGGCAGACATTGTCAGGGGCCGAGTCCTTTCGTACGTATGTGCAAATACCGTAAGGTGGTTTCAATTGAATTCAAGCAAACTTGACAAAGAGGGGTCTTCAGATTTCTTTCAAAAATTTGTATATGGTAGCTAGCTCTATCCCTCCGATGAACAAAACTGTCCTTTAAAAACATAAAAACGAAAGTTTCACAGACAAAAAGAAAATCCAAAGTGCCAGAAGGTTGAATGTGTCAAAAACTTAATGTGATTTTTTCTCAAATTTGGACGTTCTTTCAAAACTATCGGCTTCACTCAAATGACCAATATATTTTACGCTGCAGAAAATGTTAAGGACCATTTTTATCAATAATAGAGATTTCTACGCTTGATAGTTATTTTCATATAAAAAAGCGACCTTGCCACCTGGAGTAATTTTGCCTCCAATTTGAATTGCTCTAGTAAGCAAACCGTTAAAGGGGTGGTGCAACAACTTTGAAAGAATTTGCAGTTCTTAATTTTTACATTGTTTATCTTACCAAAAGAGATGAAGAAACTGCCTCAATCTTCTGAAATATTGCGATTCTGTTGTGTAATAGCAAAGCAGAGAACTGGAATATTTCTCGATTTGCAGCTGCGTCGAGCCCGTCTATTTTAATGGGTATGAGTTATTCTGCGTTAACCGAGGTGTATAGACGAAGATCAACCTCAACTGATCTAGTTTGCAGCAAACAACTGTACTGCAAGTACACGCCCTTGGAAACGCTGCTGGTGCTGTCCAGGTGCTTGGGTTTAGTAGCGGGCGGCAGCAGGACTGGCCTAAACCTGGCATCCCACTTTAACTACAACGACAATAATAATCCCTGAGCGAGGGGAACAAGGGGGACAAAGGACAAACACAAATCTTCAAACACAGCTAGGTGACTAATGCGCGACCAGAAAAATCCACCTGGTCCTGGTATCGAACCAGAGACCTCTCCATTTCCAGTGGAGCGTTCTATCAACTGAGCTAACCAGGAGTTAGACGTCAGATGGAGAGGTCCCTGGTTCGACACCAGGACCAGGGCCCGTTTGCTCGAAGCGCTAACTGCGGCTAAAGTTAGCCGCAGTACCTAGGAGAGGGATTTTGAAAAACGTGACTTGCTCGGTAGGGATGCGGGAAACATGGCGGTGCCCCGGTGAGTGAGCGCCGCTCGCTTTGGAACTAATAGGTCCTTGTAGCTGCAATATCGGGCGCATTAGTCAGCTACAAATGGTGCAGGAGGCTTTTGCTTTGCCTTACCTCACTTAAATCGCAAAGCATGAGCAATGACCTCGTCGCATGTTTTAGATAGTCTTTTGATTCTGGCCATTCCTAAGCCTAAATGAATGCGATAATTGTCGGCATGGCAACGTCTTTGGAAAGTGGATTGCCTTCACTCAATCGGCCAGGTATTGATAGCACACAAAAGCAGACAGCGTCCCAATAGACCCTTTCCTAAATTTCCCAAGCACGGAGGTGTACGCTACGAGTGTATAGTTACACGCGTTGCACGTGCTGGCGTCTGCAGTAGTAATTGTTCTAAAGCAAAAAGTCTAAAACAAATTTTGCCTTGCGTCAAAGCCTTATTATGATTATTTACTTCGAATCTTTTATAAGAGGAAGGCAAGCGCGCACGGACCGTAGAAATACACTTCCAGCATTCTCCTCGATGCTTGGGTAATTTAGAAAAAGTCTATTGGAACGCTGTCTGCTTTTGTGTGCTATCAATACCCGGTTGATTGAGTCAAGGCAATCCGCTTTCCAAAGACGTTGCCATGTTGACAATTATGACGTTAATTTAGGCTTAGGAATGGCCAGAATCGAAAGACTATCTAAAAAATGCGGCAAGGTGACTGCTCATGCTTTGCGATTTAAGTGAGGAAAGGCAAAGCGAAAGCCTCCTGCACCATTCGTTGCCGACTAATGCGCCCGATATTGCAGCTACAAGGCCCTATTACCGTATTTACCGCACAATGAACGACTCGCATAATGAACGCATCACCCCAAATCGGTCTCAAAATTTCAACTTTTTTTTTTCACTTGCGTAATAAACGCACCCCCAACTGGGACGTCAGAAATTTTGACCCCTCCCTCCACGCGCGTAGAAATGAACGCACTTTTCTATCCTGGTGCAGCGAGGTCGCGAATGCATGGGCAGCGTGAGCGAACAAAACGCCTTGTAAAAGGCATTAAAAAAATAAAAAAGATCCAACGAAAGCAAAAAAAGCATAAAAAAGAGTGTTTTTTTATTTGCACAGCGCAGTCTGGATTATGGGTTACCGTATTTACTCGCACAATGAACGTACTCTGCATAATGAACGCACACCCCAAATCGGCTCTCAAAATTTCAACTTTTTTTTTTTTCACTTGCGTAATAAACGCACCCCCAACTGGGACGTCAAAATTTTGACCCCCTCCTCCACGCGCGAAATGAACGCACTTTTCTATCCTGGTGCAGCGAGGTCGCGAATGCATGGGCAGCGTGAGCGAACAAAACGCCTTGTAAAAAGGCATTAAAAAAATTAAAAAAAGATGCAACGAAAGCAAAAAAAAAAGCATAAAAAGAGTTTTTTTTTTTATTTGCACAGCGCAGTCTGGATTATGGGTTGCGCGCGCGCGCAAGGAATTAAGAAAGAGAAGCCCTCGCATAAGCAAAGCGAAACAAAACAGCTTGCGAAAGGCAGCAAAAAAAAATATATATATATCCACGGAACCAAGAGAAAAAAAAACAAAAAAGCTTTCTTTTTTTTTTTTTTGCACAGCACAGTTTGGTTTTGGGGTCGCGCGTCACGCGCAAGGAGACAAGAAAGAAAAGCAGAGAAGCCCTCACCCAAGCAAAGCGCACATAATGAAGATCCTGCCTTGGCCTCCTCCTCGCACTTTGGAAAGAGAAGCGAGAAGCCCTCGAAATGAACACACTTTTCTATCCTGCTGCAGCGAGGTCGCGAAAGCATGGGCAGCGTGGGCAAACAAAACAACTTGCGAAAGGCGGGAAAAAACAAACAAACACGGAAGCAAGAAAAAAAAACATAGAGAGGGGCTTTTTTGTTTTTTTTGCGCATCGCAGTTTGGCTTTGGAGTCGCCGCGCCGCGCGCAAGGAGACAAGAAGTTACGTCGATTTTTGCGGGATAAAAGGTCTGTTCATTATGCAAGTAAATACGGACGCAAAAATTTTACCTCGCGCCTCGATTTTTCGGAAAAAAAAGTGTGTTCATTCTGCGAGTAAATACGGTAGTTCCAAAGCGAGCAGCGCTCACTCACCGAGGCACCGCCATGTTTCCCCGCATTCCTACCGAGCCAGTCACGTGATTTCAAAATCCCTCTCCTAGGTACTGCGGCTAACTTTAGCCGCAGTTAGCGCTTCGAGCGAACGGGCCCAGGTGGATTTTTTCGATTACGCACCAGTCACCTACCTAGCTCTGTTTGGAGATTTGTGTTTGTCCTTTGTGCGCCCCCCCCCTCTTTTTTATCGTTAAAGGGGCACTGACACATCAAAATCATTTTTTTTTTATTATCCGAAACGATTGAAAACGATGCCGGGACACTGAACTCAAAATTCGAAACTTGGGAATTTAGTATTTGTGAAGTAAAAAAACAATTTCCAAATGCCGAATTCAAAGTTCCCGCGCGATCCGCGCTGGTGCGTCGACGTCAAATATTACAAAGTCCTGCGAGTCGACTTTCTTTCACGAGTCAGTGCTCCAAACCGCACCGTTGCCACCGCGACCCGATGCGAGGAGGAAAGGAGCGGGAGATGAAGGCGCCGGCGGATCGAGAAAAACCGGTTTTATTCCGTGCGAGTAGTGCCGCCTGCCCAGGCGGCACGTTTTCCGACGGAGGATACAATTCCAGAAGGCGACATCACACCGGACTCCGATTTTTGGTATTTCAAAAAGAAGTGCCGTAGTGCATTCGCAATTGCATTAAAAAACATGTTTAACGATTGCCGTTATTAAGTGTTATAGAAATGTCGCCTACAAAGCTTCTAAATTTCATAATTCTTGACGTCACAAATCGAAAGAAGCGAGGAGGCAAAGAGCGGGAGAGAAAACGCCAAAAATAAAAAGGCGCGCGCGGGCGTCAGAAATTTCTTTTTTTGCGATGTGTTTTTTTTTGCATGCCTATGACTACAACTTGCATCGTTTTAGAAAATAAAAAAAGTATGACCATTGGGGTGTCAGTGCCCCTTTAAAGTATTTGTATATTGTATCTACCAATTGCCTCCAGGTGGGCGGCGAGGGCACACAGTGTGCATGAGGTCCCTGCCTTTCCTTGTCGCCTGCACGCCTGGTGTGAATTCACTCGAGTGAAATCAAAAAACTTTCAGCCTTTCCACTCTGGTGAAGAAGGAAGAGCAGCGGAGCTGTAGCTTTGTTCTCGGCGGTGGCTTTCCAGGCCAGCGATCTGCTCTTCTTTCGCAAGGGAATCTGAAGCGCTCGACGCAGTGGAGCTTTAGGCGATAGCGGCCTAGCGGCAGTTGCGGAACCATTCGCACTGCTGCGCACATCGGCGCTCGTTCCGTTTCCGCTCTTCTTCCTCCGAAGAAATGTTGCCGCCATCTATGAGCGACGGCAGCAACCAGTTGTCTGGTTGCCGAGGCTGGAAAGGTTGCCGCGACCTATGAGCGACGGCGGCAAGCAGACAACCGGCAAACACGACACTCTGGACAGCGACCGCCGTCTATGATCGACGACAGCAACCAGAGTGTCGTGTCGACATTTGTTTGGTACCGGACACGATCCTGGGGAAACTAGCCCTTAACAGCTCTGCTGTAAAAACTAGGTATTGAACTGCTGAACTATTCTTGTCCAGCCCGCTTGCACCTCTGCACTAATTGCAGTATCACCACTTTAACTATGTTGGTTTGATCTGGCATGATTTGTTCCTTTGAGCATGTTAACGCTGAATAAAGATATTGGCTCCTGTAAAAGCGGCCCCACTGCTCTGTGAATGGTGCGACCATTGTGATTTCAATACCGAAGAAGATACCTACACGGGTAGGAATTTGCGAGCCATTTGGCTAGAGGCCATCGGGCGTTCGGCTCGCATCAAGTTTGTCCAGGTTTGTTCCCGTCATTTTGCTTCGAAAGGAAAGTAGCTCTACGCGTTGCAGTGCACCTGGCCTGCCAATGCAAATATTTTTAGGTCGTGTTTTAGTTGTGCATAATGACGCCCTTTAGCCTTGCTCGTGGGTGCCATGCGAAAAAATAACAACAGAAAAGCTGAAAGGACTGCATATTTATTTTGATTTTTTTAGTCCTCTCCGAGGCTTTTGACCGCACATCGACAGATGCTGACAGGCGCTTGTATTGGACCGTGGCTTGTGAATGATGGAACGCAAGAACTCCGCTTTCATGGTCACGTCTTGCAAGTGTTGCCAACGTTTTTAGACGGGGGTGGAATAGCAGACGGACGAAGGCAAAAACGGACGCCGACGCGCCAGCTTTTATGTCCACGTCTCACGGGCACTGCAGACGACGATAGACGGTGGTGAAATCGCAGACGATGCCAGTAGCTGCCGCGTGTCTGCTCGCACAACTAGCTAGTGGTGCCCAGACTAGACGCACCGGATGTCGTGAAAGGGAGATCTACACTAGACTTCTTGGCAGTGTTCTGCCAAGCAGCCAAGCCAATCCAGTAGTATTCGGCGGGGCCACCGATCTGCGAGCGGGGCTTGAGTGTGCAGTGACCTCCAACTACAATTGCGTCTAGCAACTTAGATATTGGTAAAAAATTAAAAAAAAATATTAGTGGAAAAGTTTACAAAAAAATATTACCGTAGAATCCCGAGATAGCCCACCCAACATCAAGAGCAAATCGGGTGAAAAATATGGAGTGGGCTAACTTTCGAGTTGTACAATCAAAAAGTAAAAAAAAATTGCCATGTTACAGGTTGTGTCCCTTCGAAGCTTGTTGAGCGCATGAATACAGCGTAAACGAACGACGTGACCAGTAGAAGAGTACCGTAAAAACCCGACGAATAATACAATACATAACTTGAGGACCACGGGAAAAAAAATCCGTCATATGTACTTGAACAAAATCAGGACCTACGAAAATATTCCGCGTAAAGTACGCACTCCTGGAAGTCTTAAGAAAACGTTTATTATGCTCATAATTGAACCTTGATCACTGTCATCACGTCGCAGACTCCTTGTCCGACGCCTCCTCTAAAGGCAGTAGTCTTCAGTGCCACCGTAGCGATTTGAAATCTCCAGACTTGAGAGAACGAAAGCGACGAGCTTAGTAGCCCAATAACGTGCTTCGAAAGTTCCCGCGCAGCAGCTCGTGTGCTTACGGGCGACAGGTGCCGTTCACGTCGCTCTCTTTACAAAGTTAAGCGGCGCCGCTCACGCGGTTCTTTACAAAGTCGCCTTAGACTTGCCTCGACGTCGGCGAACACGCCATTCTTCGGGCTCCTCAGCTTCTTCTCGCTCGACACGCAAACAGAGCTTGCTTTTGTCGTCTCCATCCAGCGGATACTGCCCTCATTTACGGCGAATTGTCGTCCGGCTGCCCTGTTGCCGATGCCTTCCGCAACCAAGAGGACTTTTTCTTTTGAAGGCGGCCGATTATTGCTTTTTGCGCCGGCCGCCAGTTGCCGTAGCCTGACTGTTGTGGACGGATGGTGGCGCCTTGGACATCGTGATTTTAATGATGATGATAGCTGTTTTGAGCGCCTTATTGCTTTGAAACCGAAACTACGCCAAACAGCGGTTAGATCGCTACCATCGAAGCTGAAAATTGTTAGACCCGCTGTAATACGAGCGGCAAATTTTACATAGCAAAATTAAAAAAAGAAAAGAAAACAACCTCGTATTATAATTGGGTCTTTACTGTATACAAAACACTACTATTACTAGTAGTGGGCTATCTTTCGGTGTTTAAAAGAATATAGCAAATCAAGCCAAAAATAGGGGTGGGTTATCTTTCGGGGGTGGGGCATCTCTCGGGATTTTACGGTAAGCCCATTAAAAAAAAAACTTTTCTTTAAAACTTCAGTGTTTTTTAAGTTTGTGCCAGTTGTCGGCTATGTTTTCAGAGAGCAGCAAATCGTCAGGCAAACCAAGTCTTTCCATGGCCTGACGAAGAAAGAGCCACTTCTGACACCATGTATCAGAAACGACGACGTTAAGACCATCATGGCGAGCAGTGGAGTACCACTGTATTGCCTTCTCCTGCTTGTCTATGTGCATCTCGTGCTGGCATAGCCCAATACACACCCGGGCCCCAGAGAACGTTCGCCTGGATGGCGGTTGCTTCGAGTCTAACATCACGTCCGGGTCACCAATTTGCAGCGCATTTGTTGTTGAGAACGAAAGAGAGAGTGTAACTAACTAGGAGCTTAGTTAAAAACGTTCTGCTGATTTGCTCATGCCGTCAGGCTCGTGCCAACAAGTAAGCATGGTTGTCTTTCGATGGCAGCGACGCTGGACCAATGGACCACCATAACGCCTTCTCCATTGTTGCTTCGCTGCAGTACACCACTGCACAGTGAGAAGCGCACTCAACAAAGCTGGTCTTGATCGTTTTGTTTGCAATTTCTCAGTGCGATTATGTTAAATTCTCACACCCACTATAATCCTTTATGTGGCACTTAACTGGAAGTGATTAGGTGCCATTCATATAAAACATTCTGTGTTAAAACAAAATAGCTTCATAAACACAAAATTTTGTATTTTATTCCGATTTTCAACCCCCATGCTCTAAGCCACGTCGTTCTCTAATAGGGGTCCGCAGAGCATTTGGGCTCCCTGAAGGCCTTTCTGAGGTCCTAAACCTTTCACCACCAATCAAGCCGGGCAAAATAACATCTTTTTAAAATTTATGCTGGCTGTCCCACAATACCGAATACATAGACCAAACAATGTAGTGCCAGGCCAGTGGGTTGATTATTCTCCATTTTGGAGCTTCGAAGGCTGTTTACACATATCAAATTTTCTTCATCTACCCTTTGTAACTAAGATTCTCCAATACAGTCGAGCCTGGTTATATCACACCCGGGTATTTCAGAAATATTGTTTGTATCGACAGTCCAAACATCCCCTTGAAAATCAGATGCAATAGTATAGGAGCATTGTTTCTTATATCTATCGAACTCCTACGAGGGGGACACTCGATATAGCTTAATCAATAGCACCGCCTGCCCCGCCCTGTGGCTTCTCCTGTGGTCAGATTGCGAGCACATGGCTGGCGTTGAGGGGCTGGCAGACTGCCAAGCCGGCATACAAGAATGGGGATACCCAGCAAAAGAGCCGCTGTAAAAAAAAAAAGGTGGAGGTTGGCAGAAATAAGGGAGAAGGGCATGGCGCGTGAGGAAGGGCAGGAGTGCCCGCTGTTGGAACGGTAGCGTACGCTCTTTTCACCGAACACCGCTGTCGCTGCTGACTCTCTAGCCCCAAAATAGATAAGCAAAAAGAAAGTCTTCGCCAAGTTGAGTATGTTGACAACAACGGCTGAGCAGTCGTACTTTGAACGTCTTATCTTAGTTTACCTTTTTCTTTCCCCGTTATTCCATTGCTCTCTTTTTTTTCTTTCTTCTTTTTTGCCTTTCTCTTTTTTGCTGCCTGAATTCAGTGAGGTGTCTTTTTTGTTGCTTGCTTAACTTTATTCTATGGATAGAGCTCTTTTTTTATGGCTTGCTTTTTCTGTTCCTAATCTTTTAAATTATTTTCGTGTTTTGTCGCCAGCGCTGTGTGGAGTGTCGTGGCCGCGTAAACGTGTCGTGCAAACACGGTCGCGCAAATGCAGCGGTGTTTGTGATGTTTACCAACTAAGCTCTAGTGTATTTAGTGGCTCTTAGAGACTCTATTCAGTAAGGTCCCTTTGTCGCGGCCTTCGGTATTAACTGAGACGTGCGTGAAACCTCAACTCGAGCTTAAGTTCAGATATTTTTGTATATCAAATTATCGATATATGTAACTATTTTACGATCCCCTTTGAATTCGATATATCCCTGTTCGACTGTACTTCCCTCTCCCTCCTGGCGAATGGAGCCCCCATCTCTTCTGCCCATCCAAAAGGGCTCCTCAAAACATCAGTGGTTGAGAACCACTGCTCTAACGTAGGCGATGTCAACTGTCATCTGTACATTTGTTCTAAAAAAAAAGAAAACCTTCTCGCTGCCAATTGCTGCTTCACCACCCCTGCCAGTTCAGCTTTCTGTGCTACATCTACGAGGGTACACCCCCAACGGTAAGCCACCGCGAGCGAAACGCACGTCAACACATCGGCTTTCTTTCTTGCGTCTCACCATGCTAGTGCGTCAGTTTGTTTCCAGCAGATGCTCGTGAGCAGCCACCTTGTCTGCTCAGGGTTCCCAGGGCTCGTCCTTCTCGAGCTCTTGCAGCCAGTGCTGCTCCATCTGCTCTATGTCCTCCTGCACAAGGGCATAGCACAAGGGCGTCGGAAAACGACGCTGGCCAGAGGCGAGGCTTAGTGACAGTAGTGATAAATGACGATTCGGGGTTTACGGTGCAGCAGCTTCGTTGGCTCCCTCACTACATCCAGAATACTAGTCGGGCTCAGCCGTCTCATGCATCTATGACACTCACTAAATCTGTCATTCTAGCAAACTAGTAGTCTATGACTAGGGTTCTGTGTTATCGGGGTTTATTTTTCTTTGAATCTGGGGTTTTTCTGAGTTTATTTTTTCCACCAGATGTAGTGTTCTTCAGTGTAAATTTTGGTGTCGGACTAAAAATCGGTGTTTATCGGGCCTTATGTTCAAGAAACAGAACACGAGCATGGAATACCCCGACCTCCAGAGAACCTGCTCGGGCCCAGAATACTTGGAAAACGTTCCAGTACCATTAAAAAAAGGGAACGAGATAAGAGGTCTGGTTTCTGAAGAAAAAGGAGACTCATGAACAATTCAGTGTGGCTGTGTTCGAGGTAAACACAAAATAAAGTACAGTAAACTTTCGCTAATTCAACCTCGACGGGACCTTGAAATTTGGTCGAATTATCCGAATTATCGAATTAAAAAAAGACAGAAAAAACGGTTAAAATTAAACTTCCTTTATTGTCCAAAGTACTCACAGATGGTCTGCTGCCGCCTGCGCTTAAAATGCGCATCCAAAAGCATGCTCTGGAGAGCAGCGTAACTAAACATCACGTCCCCAAAAAATCGCGCATTACAAAAATACAAAGAAAGAAAGAAAGAAACGAAAAATGTAAGTTTTATGAGCTAACTTTAGCGCCGAGCCAAAAAAAGTAACAAAAAAAAGGAAAAGAGAATTCTGCATTTTTCGACGTGCAGGTGGACCGCACACGATGCTACAGAGAAACGCTTTAAAAGCGCTCGCTGAGAAGGCTTCGAGCCGACTTTGGCGCAAAGCAACCAAACCCTCAATAATAAAATTTAAAAAAAGAAAAAAGCGAATTTACGCTTTTTGTCGCAAATGGAGCGACGCACACGATGCTACAGAAAAAAGTTAAAACGCTTCGAAAGCGCGCGCTGGCTCGTGCAAGCCCGACCATGTGCTATGTTCTCCGCGCTACTCCACGCCAGATTGGTTGCGCTGGCTCGTGTCATTCGCTACGGTCCATCTCAACGGCGTAGAGGAGCAGGCGCATATTTGCGCACGTTCGGCTTTGCAGCAAAGGGCCCGTGTTTCGCCGTAGCGTTGGTGGTTTTTCTGCCGTGGTGCCGTGCAATGTGAGCCCGCGCGCATTCGCTCAGGACGAACTATCCGATGCGGAGACTTCCCGAGTTCGAACTATCGAACTTTTCCTCCTATAGAAATGTATGGGCGCTCGCCGGGACTTTTGAACAGGATCGAATTAAACGAAAAGTCGAATTAACCGAGGTCAAACTAACGTAAAGTTTACTGTAGTAGTTGAAGATTTTTTTCCGGAGAAGCTTGGGTCTTTCTCAGGAGGAAAAGCTCCATTTCAAGGTTTTTCAGTTTTACCAGATTTTGAACAGAAATGGCTTGGAGCCAAATTTTCGGGTTTATCGGTATTTACTGAAAGCACAGAACCCCATTAATGACCCATAGACCTTGTTCGTTCGCTCTTGTCCCCACACACATGATCCTGGTGCACGATTCTTGTACCTTAACATATAAAGTTATTTTCGGGAAAGAATGTGTTGGGTAAGCATTAAAAAAAAAAAACGACAGGCAAGGTTTATGTCTCTCAAGCAGAATCAGGTGGAACGCCAGGGTCACGGCACCTCAAAATCTCTCTCGCGGCTTTTATACATTCCGGTTCGGATACCCGGACCGACGAGCAAACCGGCCCCTCCACCGTGCGGACCCCTGGGCAGCCCCCGCAGAGTTCCTCCCCCCCCCCCACCCACCTGCTGCCGGGGCGTCTGCTCCAGCTGCTCCAGCATCCAGGGCCCCACCGAGGTGGGCACCTGGGGCCGCTCCTGCCGCTGCTGCAGCTGCAGCTTGCACAGCCCCAGCTCCCCCAGGTCATCCTCGCACTGCGCACCGCCACGGACACACACTGCACTCGACCATCGGCCGGCACACTCCACGTGGGCCAATCGACGAGGGCCCCTACGGCTGGCACACTCCACGTGGGCCAATCGACGAGAGCCCCTACGGCTGGCGACAAATTAAAGAACCGGTAGATGCTCCGTCTCGGCGCAAACTTTCCACCTCTGAAAACATGTCAATGCACGTGCAGTCGGAGTCTGACGGAACAGAACGAGAGCGTTTTCAAGGTGGGGCTTTTACTTTAAAAGGCCCCTGACAAGCCCAACATAGATACGTTTTATGGTCTCAAACGCTAAAAAAGCGTGTGATAGGGAGTTGTAGTAGATAATTTTTCTCCTTTGCTACGATATCCGTAAAGAAATCGCCGCAGTTGCGCATGCGCACTGCCAGCCTTGTCTGCATAGTTCAAGGTCTTGTGGCGGATTACGGGGGTGCTTAGCGGTTAGCGGGCTGTGGAAGCGGCCGAGTGTCGAGGCGCTCAAGTACTGCTCCACGCAGTATCCGAAATTCGTTTGAGTTCGACTCGTTTGGACTTCAATCAGACGGCCACGGCCAAAGATTTAGTGCGCCGGCCATGACCGGTTAGAGCTCACCTGGGCGATGATCTTTCCCGGTGCTCAATGCTCTGCTGCACCAGGCGCAGCTCTTGTTGCAGGCGCTCCCGCAGACGGCCGCTGCTCTCGGCACCCTGCTGGGAAAGAGGCAGGCCGGCCTAAACAAACAAACAAGCGCTCAAATGTTGCATCCAGCCCTACACAACCAGGGAGAAACGATTTATGCGGAATTCCCTCGGTAGGTTAGGAACAATCCAAAGGCACCCCACGCTCGCGCCTTTAGTGTGGTACATGCGAAAGCGCGCACCACATGGCCAACATACCAACAAAAAGTGTTCGAAAACCATTCCAAATCCACAGAGGACATTTTCCATAAGACTGCATGATACTGTTAGCAAACATCTAGGCCTTGGCACTTTGTTTATTTTGCTTTGAAAGGGTATTAGTGGGCACCCATATTTTACCTCCCAGATGAATGTCCCAAATGAGCCCTTTCCACCATATAGGTAGCAGAGGGTATTAGTGCACTGCAGCTTGGAGAATGTGAGGTGGAGGTTCTGGCTGCAGAACCCAGGAATTCTGTGTTCAATCGCCACTCCTGCTTGCTTCGATCTGGATGAGCATTGTACTGGCGGGCAATCAAGTATCACTACTGTGTGATGCATGTTAAAGACCCCAGGCTAGCTGTCATACTGCACTGGCTATATTTCTCATCTACGGCATAAACCAGTGTTGCCACTACGTCAAATGCAGACCGACCTTATGCTGTCTAAACATAAACATCTACTAATGAGCTTTTTACTTCGGTAGTTTCGATGACAGCCCTTTATTTCTGAGAAGAAAAAAGAAAAGGTGAATTGTTTGTGCCGACAGTGTCGCGCTACTGTGCTGCATGCAGCCGTGTCAATCAGCCTCCATATGGGCGACTTATCAGGATGAAATCAATGCCAATAAATGTGTGCAGAGAAGGAGGTTGTATGGACATGACCTCAGACCTCAGGAGGTTTGAGGTGTCACATTCAGAAGGCATCCGGACGAATTCTAGAGACAACTGCTGCGCTCGATTCACCCGCACCTTCTGCACCAACTGCACTCGGTGCACACCGCCATATACAATTAACGCGTGTAGCCTGTCCGAAAGCGCAACCTGAAGTACATTGCCCTGCATTTTACTGCACCGTGCCACACATTTCTGCAAAGGTGTGGGCAAACTGAACGAGCCAAGCGGCAGGTGTGGGACGCCGAGGAGGGCCTTGGCCGGGCACTCACGCTTCCCAGGGCCTGTGGCAGCAGGGGCCTCAGGGGGGCCAGGAAGCCTCCCGCGGGGGCCGCACAGGGGGGCCACGGGCTTCCAGCACCAGCGGGGGTCCACCAGCGACAGGAGGGGCTCGCCCACGGCCGCCGGCACCAGGGCCAGGGGAGCGCAAAGCCTGCAAGCACGCACACTTGCTCAGAGAACGAGAGAGGCGACACATACAGTCAAACACCGATCAAACAAATTTAGAGGGACCTCAAGAAAAAGTTTGCTTAAGCGGAAGTTCACTCAACTGAATGCATATGACACAGTGGAGTTTTTGCCGAGGAATCATAGAAAAGTTTGTTTCGTGTGAATAGTTTGTTCAAGTGGTATTTCACTGCAAAGCAAGGGACGATGCAAGGACATCCTTCACCGAGCACCTGGAATGAACAATTCTGCAAACACCAGTGCCACGAGTGAGTGCCATGAAGAACCGTAGGAGCCAGGAGAGCTCCCAGAAAGGCTTATCCAAGAGTTCAAAGAGAATAGAAGAAAATTGCACTGTGCTCGGCCACTGGTATAATGTAAATCGTAACTTCTAACATCAAATACAGGCTTTACAAAACACCTGTCTGCTTTTAAGCTTTGTGGAACTGAGAAGTCTCATTTAACGTAACAGATTCTATCCAAAGCTATTCCTTTTTCAAATACCGTATTTACTCGAGTAATAGCCGCACTGTTTATGAAGAAAACCTGAGTGTTCGCTTTACCGCGGAGCACGCAGATAACCAATCACCGCGATCTACAGCATGAGTTCAGCTGTTTACAGGACAGAGATAACGTTTTCGTGCGAAGATACCATCTGTGTAGATTTGCATTTGTATGGGGAATCGTGTTTTCGATCTGTTTATTCGCTATGTTATTTATGCTCAACGCAATGATTGGCTGTATTTGTGTTCTGTGGGAAAGCAGACGCAATGTCCTTGTTCATAAATAGTGCGGCTATTACTCGAGTACATACGGTACTCCCACTTTACGTGAAGGTCTGATCAAATAAACTCGTATTCGAACCAAAAACCGAATACACTTATATTCAAATTGATAATCGAATACACTCATATTCGAACCAATAATCGAAAACAGAATCGTATTCGAGGGAGACACTACCCAGAAAAAAATTTCTGCAAAAAAAGATGATTTTGAAAAATTACATACCGTATTTACTCGCAGAATGAACGCACTTTTTTCCCGAAAAATTGAGGCAAAGTTGGAAAGTGCGTTCATTACGCGGGAATAAAATTTTGCGTCTGTATTTACTCGCATAATGAACGGACCTTTTATCCCGCAAAAATCGACCTAACTTCTTATCTCTTTTTGCGCAGCGCAGCAAATCCAAAGACCAAACTGCGATGCGCAAAAAAAAAAAAGCCCCTCTCCATGTTTCTTTTTTTTTCCCCGCCTTTCGCAAGTTGTTTTGTTTGCCCACGCTGCCCATGCTTTCGACGACCTCGCTGCACCAGGATAGAAAAGTGTCATAAAATTCAAAAGCGCTAACAAAAACGAGGACAAAAGTAGGAAGGCGAACAGGACGGCGCTTTCAGCCTTTCTACTTTTGTCCTCGTTTTTGTTAGCGTTTTTGAATTTTATGTCATGAACCAACTCGCTCGCTTTGCCACTTTAGAAAAGTGTGTTCATTTCGAGGGCTTCTCGCTTCTCTTTCCAAAGTGCGACGAGGAGGCGAGGGCAGGATCTTACGTTATGTGCGCTTTGCTTGGGCGAGGGCTTCTCTGCTTTTCTTTCTTATCTCCTTGCGCGCGGCGCGCAGACCCTGGAACAAAACTGCATAGTGCGAAAAAGAAAAAAAAAGCTCCTCTTTATGTTTTTTTCTTTTCTCTTAATTCCGTGGATTTTTTTTTTTTTTGCCGTCTTTCGCAAGTTGTTTTGCTTTGCTTAGGCGAGGACTTCACCGCTTCTCTTTCCTACCTTCTTGCGCGCGACCCCGGGACCAAACGGCGCTATGCAAATGTGGATTTTTTTTTTTTTTTGCCGCCTTTCGCAAGCTGTTTTGTTTCGCTTTGCTAAGGCGAGAGGCTTCTCCGCCTCTCTTTCTTAACTCTTTGCGCGCGGCGCGCAACCCAAAATGCAGACTGCGCTGTGCAAAAAAAAAAATATATTTTTATGCTTTTTTTTTGCTTCTGTTGGATCTTTTTTTATTTTTTTAACGCCTTTTACAGGGCGTTTTGTTCGTCCACGCTGCCCATGCATTCGCGACCTCGCTGCACCAGGATAGAAAAGTGCGTTCATTTCGCGTGCGTGGAGGGAGGGGTCCAAAATTTCGACGTCCGAGTTGAAGGTGCGTTTATTACGCGAGTGAAAAAAAAAAGTCAAAATTTTGAGAGTCGACTTAGAGTGCGTTCATTACTGAGTGCGTTCATTGTCGTTGAGTAAATACGGTAAATACATCCAACAACATCTAGAGAGTATTCCCAGAAAGTTTCATTAGTTTAGACTGCATAGTTAATTTTTAATAAATTTTTTTCTGTCCAGTGAAGCTAAAGAAAAGTAGGGTTTGGAGCACTTTGAACGATTTTCTCCGTTCCACTTTTTGGTATAAATTTCATTTTAGTCAGCCTATCGTTTAATAATGGCAATACAAGGAAGGCTCGTTCTTCACTTTTCCTGACTGAAATTTAATAAGGAATGCGGCTATGGAATGCTTTTGTCACTTTACAGATGTCTTTTATAAAAAAATTTGACATTTTGTCGAAGACACAGAAGACCAAAAAGTTCACCAATTTTGCAGAAGAGAAAATTTATAGAAATAACTGGCTTCTTACAAACACCTTTCCATAGCCGCATCCCCTAGGCATTCTGCTACATATCTAACAAATACAAATCTTGAATATTGTTATAGTTTTCTGAAGATAGGATTACTAAACAATGTGGACGTGTTGCTGATACAAGCTGTTCTAATTTCCTTCTCATTTACCCGACAGACCTGAAGTTTTGTAATGTACCCTCTAGCGTGACCACCAGCCTGCCCTGTAAATTAATTTTAAGCCAAGGGTTCAAAGTTGACCCTCCTAGGTGGTGTGCCCCTTATAAGTCAATGAACAGAAATTTAAAAAGAAATTAAAACCGGGCATGACGGCGCAGGCTTAGCTTTGATACAGCAACCCCGTAGAGGTGCAGTGCTGCATCAGAACAAACAAAGCCATCTCAGTCGCCATTAATGCCTCCGGTAGGGCCGTACATGGGACCTCACAACATGGCAGTACAGCGATGAAACATGTCTCCAACGGTTGTGATTGCCGCTTCTTCGAATGCGGTTCCTCGAATTCCCCTTTTCTGGTGGAGGTCGCTCTCTAGCTCGACAGTCCACGAAGCCTACAGCAGCCGGGAGTTGGGACGTTGTGATGACGGCGATGCACGCATTTGCTCCTACTTTTTGCCGGAACTTCTACGACCGACTGCCAAGATCGTGACGTCCAACAGCGTGACGTGCCGTCTCTTGCGACGTCGGAAAGGGTGTTGACGTTGACGTATTGATGCCGGCAGAGCTATGTGCATTTTTAAAATTTTTTGTTTTACCTTTAGGTAGGCAAATTATTCGTCAGTGTAACGATTCCATTGTTGCGCCCGAGACTTTTGTTTTGCGCAACATTGCATTTTTTCGTGTGAAACATAAGCTTTGTCTCGTCAGAGAGGGGGCCTAGAAATTTGTGAAGTCAAAAAGTGAAACCACCGATTAGCTCGATGACGATTGGCTGAGCCGAGTGATGACATCACACCCCCATTTCAGACACTGCCATAATTTTGAATTTTGAGTGGGGGAAGAGTAAAAAAGCATTTGCACCAGGCAGGAATCGAACCCAGACCATTGAGATTATTCAGCGACTGTCTTTCCAGCATGCCACGCCACATTGCCGTGAGCTGAGGTATTATTTGGCGGAAAAGCCCGGCGAGACAACCGCTCTGTGCCCGGCAGATAAAAACTTGACACCCTGTCACACGTTTTTAAAACCCGGGTCATTGCCAGTACTGTCGAGACCGGTTATAACGAAATCGGTTATAACAAAATAGTGGCTACAGCGAAGCGATCACGATTTCCCATTCTCTTTCGCACTTCGTTATAACCGAAGTTGGTTATAACGAAATAGCGGATATAGCGAAGTGATTTCCGTTTCCCATTGACTTCGTTATAACCGGTCTCAACAGTATCTCTATTCCAGGAATTTCTATAGAACGTACGTGCCACGCGTTAAGCCAGTCATTAAACTAACCGATGAAGAGCATAGACGCCACGCGTTTCATGTGCAACACAATTGCCCAGCAATTTGCTACACATTATTTTGTTTGCTTGAAGTGACGTGCCGTTTTCCTTTTCATTGTCCTGTAGGGAAATTCATTCTACTAAAATATCTAATTTATTTAACTGACAGTTACATGGCCAAATTTAGAATAACGATAAACACGCAATGTCGGCGTCTGTCCCAGCCACTGGTCCCAAGTTGTCTCCGTGCAGTTTCCGTAGTCTGGTGCTGTTCTGTCGTGAATTCTCCCTATCCAGCCTCCACAGTGATCTTGCGCTGTATTCTCTTATACCCTCGTGCATAGGGTTACCTACTGGTGGCATGAAGTGGTGAAATCGCGGGGCAATATGGCAACCAGACAAGAGAGCAGTATCCGCAGTGCGCTAGTGGGCTATGAAATTACTATCTAATGTTATGCAACCCAAATATTGCCTGGAACTGATGCAAGCATGCGGCAAGTTCCGCCCACGACGCGGCACCTGAATCGGATATCATAATCCGATGCTCTCAGGAGCCGATCGAGTCGAGCGGAGAAATGTTCTCTCAAGAGCCTCCGTATGTTGGTGCGTGCACGACCACAGTCCTGTTTCCTTTTTGCGTTTTGGAATCGTCCCCTACAGAAGAGCCTAAACCCTCTTTGTTCTCATCCCCCGTTTGAAGATATGAAACGAAATAAAAATTACTATTGTTACCGTTTGTTACCACTTCTCGACCACGTTCGATGCACGGGCTGTAAGGGGTGCCAAGCGCACCAGTCGAAGATGCGTTCCACAGCGGGGGTCTCACCCTGGGCGTAGAGGGAGGGTGCGGCCGAGGCCGAGGGCAGCGGGTGGCGCAGGGCGGCCGTGGGGCTCGTCAGGTCGCCCCGCTGAGAGGTCACCTGGATCGGGGCGGGACCCCGCACCAGGGACCGGGCGCAGCGGGAGATCGGCCCGTACTTGGACACCAGCGGGGGGTCGAAGGGCACGAAGGGGTCCTCCTCCGAGGGGCACCTGGAACGCAACGAGGGGAGGCGGACAGACGCAGACAAGTTGGCCACGGTCCACAACTCGCTCAGTCTCACTCCAAAGGTTTTGTAACTCGGCCTTCAAAAACCGACTCGTGTCCGACGTCGCTCTGTATCTGTTTACCGTTTTCTTTAAAGCACCCGAGACTGGGTGACAAACGTGGAGACGTTGCCTTTTGTCGTCCTTTTCCTGTTCCTCCCACTTTCTTTTCTTTACGTTCGACACTCAGTCTCAGGTGTTAAAGAAAATGCTAAATTTACACCAGCTCGCTTGCACCATCACTGTCACTCTATCTGTGCTATCACTACGAATTTCATGTTTTCAAGGTTGTTTTTTTTGTTTTTTTCTGAATTCGGGGGTGTTCTTTTTTTGGGGGGAGGGGGAAGGGGGTAATTTTTTCCCATAGATTCTATGTTTATTGTGTAAATCGGTTTTAACTAAGATTCTGTGCTTTCGGATAAATCGATAAAATCCGAAAAACACTCAGCGATAAAATATTTTCTAAATTTAGACTTATTTTTAAAAAACTGAATTTCAATGTCACAATAGGAAAAAAAAAAACAAAAAAACATGATATTCTACAATTAAGCTTGGTCAGAGCACAGGGTCAGTGGTGCTAATGAGAGGCCTCTCCAGTTTCCTTTCAATAGGCAGCCACTCGACAAAGGGGGTTCACCATTTATCCGCCAACTTTTGTGCAGGACAACGGGTCATTGTAATTTTGGGATCACGACAAAAGCCACTGTACTTGTTTTCAGGTTGCGGTTCTCAGAGGAAAACAGGGTTGTGTTTCTCCAGTAAGGAAAGCTATGATCACAGGAGGGCGGGAGCAGCTAAGGGTTCTATCTCGCCAACCCACCCCGTGCATCAGCAGGGTGCACCGGTGGAATGGAATGGAAAGAAAACAAGCTTTCCAGAGGTTATGCCAAAAATTTTAGTGATTGCAAAATATCAACGTTTACGTATTCAATATTTGTTTGCAAGTTTCGTTGTGGGGCAGTTAGTATTACCACTGACAAGGGTGCGGATGCCCCACTCATCTGAAGAAATATCCTTCGACACAGGTGAGTTCTTAAGAATTTAGAGCAGGTTTGTGTCCAGATAATGGTTATTCTAACATTAAATTTCGAAAAATTGCGCACACAGCAAAATTAAACTTAGAATTTCCGAGAATCGGGAATCTATCACAAATAAACTCCGATAAATTCCGAATTAAAAAAAAAAAAGCTCAGAAAAACATTTTTTGGTTTTTACGAGAAATAGACTCAGAAAACACGGAACCCTAGTCATACTTAGCCAATTTACACAAAAAACACTGAATCGGCTGAAAAAAATAAACCCTCAATAAAATTTTAAAAAACAACCCTAGTTATTATGAGTCAGTGTAGCGATGCAGGCGAGTTGGTTCATGATTACAAACTGGTACTAGCAGCGCACAAAAACTACACAGACAAAGGGAAGAATGGACAGGACGAGAGCCTCCCCTTGTCCGTGTGTTTTTTGCGCACTGGGGGATCGGTGGCTGAGTGGGCTAGCGCACACCAGCTCGGAGCAGGTGGAGCGAAAGCTCATGCTGCACAACCCAGGGATCCTGGGTTCGATCCCCACCCCTGCCCGTTTCGATCTGGATGAGCATCGTACCGTCGTGCGGTCGTGTATCACTACTGCGTGGTGCACGTTAAAGACCCCAGGCTAGCAGTTGTACCGCACTAGCTAAATTTGTCATCTACAGTTCGGAGACTCATCGCCCGTTGAGGCAGACTAAGTTCTAGGCTGTATAAACATACATACACCCCAATTTGTTTTTGCGCGCTGCTACCAGTGTGTAGTTACTATGTGATATGACCCGGGGCAGTAACCAGGATCTACTCTGGTATGGTTTGGAACGCAGCCATTGTGTGTGCCCGAGCCTCGACACAAGGGACAACTGAAGCGAGAATGCACATCATCCACAGCACTGCTGCGTTCAGTCTCAAGCTGCAAACGAGTTGAGCCCCAGACCGTCTGAACCTTTCAACAAACCACAGGGTAATTCTTCCCGGAAACACTGTTTATAACCCTTTTGCTTACTCTCCTCTTTAACGATCTCTCACAATTACTGTAAAACCCTTACTTTTCGTGGCCCCTATTTTTCGTTAATCGGTCACAAAGGACAGAATCGCGGCCACTAAATTCTGCGAATTCCAGATGCCTGCATTGGAATTTAAAGATCGAAATTTTCGCGTGCCTTAAATTTCGGAATTTTTTATTCACGAAATTCTGCGAAAACTAAGGGCTCGCGAACATTAAGGGTTTTACAGTATATGACCTCTACACTGGCAGTCTCATTCATCAGCCCATGGAAGGGTGTAAAGGCTTGCCCGCCATATTGCAGGAGCTGAAAGAAACACACTGTGCGCAGTGAGGCTCGCATCAAATCTAGTTGTAAAAATGAGCAGTTCAGCAGCGGAACCTGCGACTTGGCAGAAGAGCATTTTTTTTTAACCTGAAATGTTCTTTGGCTAGTTGGTCAGCATTTTGTGAAACCCAAAAAGTGAAGCGACTACAAAGCTCGATGCTGATTGGTTGGCGGAGAGAAAGGAGGAATGAAGGAAGCCCGATGCTGATTGGCTAACAGGGAGGTCACATGGCCAGAGGTGGGTGAGGAGGAGCTTGACCACCTGTGCACCGACAAAGGAAGCTCGACGCTCTAACGTGGGAGATCACGTGGCTAGAGGTGGGCGAGGAGGAGGTGTTTACATGATTGAGCGAGGGCGCAGTGACAGAGGAGTGATTAGCGGTATTGCGTCATTCCAGGAACTGCCATAAGTGGGTATGTATGCATTAATACCTCACGAAGAGCGACATGAACATAGGCGTTTAGCTGTGCGGAAACTCAGTGATGAACAGCATGAACAAAGATCTTAAAAACCAGAGTTTGAACACTAGAAACCAATCCCACGCTACACGGACTAACATCAACGTGCTTGGCTATAAAGTGTAACCGCTGAGCGATTGAGCCAGAATGTTTCACATATGCAAAATTGCCACACAGTTTTTTTTTTTTTTTGCCATTTGGTTTATAACATTAGAATCTGAGAAGCTATCAGCCCTGATAACATTTCTTTAAAGGCAAATATGGCTTCCCTAGTTTTGTGCAATTCACCGGCTCCTAAACTATATGTAGTTATCTTGTCGCCATTCTTCAAAGTTTCACTAAAAAAAAAAGTGTGAAATATCTTTCTAGGGTGGCAGCGAAATGGCGACGAAGCAAAACAGCAGCTTCCAAAGTGGGTTCGAATTGAATAGTGCGGCTTCATTCACGGCCATGTCGCAGCACTAGCTAAGTCATGACAATGGGTTCTCTTGATGCTGAAAATGATAGCTTTATTCAATTTGAACCATCGTTTGCGTAGCATGACGTGGCACGTTATGATGCGGAACGCCATGTGATGCGCACAAGGCGGATGCTCGAAGCTAGTGCGTATTATCACCTCCAGCGAAGCCATCGATAAAGCTCACTTGGGTTTCGGGTCTCACGGCCGGCTGCTTGCTTCCCCACGTACACGCGGCTAGGCACCAAGCTAGTCACAGCAGTTTGCATGCCCCTAATTCTAAACTGTGGAGGCTTTGGACACTGCAGCCATTATTCTGCGTCAAAATTACGCTGCGAGGTCACCAGCTTCTGCCGACACGCCCGACAGAAATCGCAAAAGGGCTTTTCGTCGTCCAGCCCACTAAAAACAGTTAAAACGGGGCAAAACAGTACTCGCGATAATCTCCTCACACCGCAGCCACCACCGGTGCACGAGGGTGCCCGTGCAGCTCCGGGCACCAATATGGTGGCACCCGCGAGAAGGTGTGATGCAAATGTGATGCACGTGATGCAAATGAATGAACGAACGTTGCGCTGGCATCGGACAGTGGGGGAAAAGAGCGTTGATACTTTGAGCATGGCGTTTCGTTGACTCAACGTGTAACTGAGGTGACGTGGTACGACACCGGGAATGTGTCCTTGACCGGTGCGGTTACCGTCCTTTCCAACCAATAGATGGATCGAAAGTTGTCCCCAAATTGCCAACGAATGAGGCCTCAAAGCCGGCGTATTTTGCTGTCGGATGTTCCAATTCTGACCGTCGGTTCTAGAGATGCCGGCAAGAAAGGCAAGCGGGCGCAGAACTCACCGTCGTCGCAGTGTCCCAACCCCCACTGCCGAAGCTTACGCAAACTGTCCGACCACGAAGCGGCCAACAGTAGGACAGGCGTCTGCTGCACTCGCCACCGCCACTCCGACTCTGCCGGGGCCGTGGCAGGCAATAGCGCGACACTTTTACGACGTCTCTAGACGGAAGTCGAGAGGCTAGGAACGGGGACGCGGCAAACGCGGCAGTAGGAGACGTGTTTTGGGCGCCAGAGCGTCGGTCCGGTGCACTCACGGATGGCAGGGCTCCTCTCCGTTGTTCGTGTCCGGGCTCACTTCCAAGGGGGTAACGGCCACCGGGGCAGGGGAGGATGCCCCGCCAGCGGTGTGCTCAAACAGGGCGGCAGATGTCCAGGGCGAGAAGGCTGGCACCTGCGAGCGAGGGGGACAATCATTTGCCCGCCCACCGGCACCCAACTTGAATCGACCGCATAAATATTGCGATATCCCGAGAGCTGGCCCAGCTAAAATCGAGAGCAAACTGGATGAAAACAAGGCATGGGCTAACATCTAACATTTGGTGCGCGATCGAGAAAAGTAGAAAAAATGCCATTTTTAGGTTAGCACCCCTGCCAAACTTCTTGCCATGGCGAGGGGCAATGGAGCAAAGATAGCTGTACTTCCCAGTCAGCAATGCTCGTCATTGATCCAAACACCACGATAACTAGAAGTGGGCTATGTTTCGGTGTTTAAAAGAAAAAATAACAAATTGAGCCAAACATAGGGGCGGCTTATCTTTCAAGGGGCGGAGATCTCTCGGGACATTACGGTAGACCTTTCTGGGAAATTCCGGGAGACATTGCGGCTAGTATTCCACATTCCACCGGACAACGTGGAGAATCGTGGAGCCGTTCCGATGTACGCTCGGGCCGGCTCGTGCGCGTCGCATATCCTGGAAGCGGCACAATCCATTCTCTCCTTTTATTGAGTTGAGAAGACACGAAAACTAAAACAAACGCAAAACAAGGTCATCGCATACTCTGTTCTGCTTTCCTTCTACCTTTTTTGCATTCCGAAATCGCAAAATGTTAAACCAACGTGAGCTTCGTCTTCTATTACCGGGCAGTCTTTCTGGTGCTTCGCGTCGGATCGTTGTAACGCGCCGAGCAGATGGTGAGGGTGCCACGTATTTGCGGAATGGTCTATTTGCTTCGGTCTTAGCCCGAAACACCGCATTTATCCAAATCTGAAGTAACCTCGAACCCAACAAGACCCCTCCGGTGTCAACGACCAATATTGAAAGGAAACGCTTAAAATGCGTAGCACTTGTAATGTTTGCCCTTAGCACTTTTGTGTCCCAGCCTGGGATGTAGCCTCATTAGAGCGTGCAGCATGAAACATGCAACGGGCAAGTGCTCCTGAAGCAGAGAATTTCCTCGGCGTGCACTTGTTGGCAGCAAAGCGGACTCCACATACTATGAAGGCTCTTGCTTGTGGGCTTTGAATACAGCCAAAGGGGTGCAGAAGCAACAACGGCGGGCGAAACAAAGTCAAGCGGGAGGAGCGAGGAACACGGCTGCAGAACAAGAGCGCCGAGCCCAGCACCAACAGGAAATCAGTTGCCATTACACAGCGGCCGTCCGCCAGTTCAAGAGCTAGTTCATGGACGTTGGGTGCATCGCGTAAGGTGTGCGCAGACTAAAGGTGTTCCAAATGCTACTGTGCGGTTAGAACGCCTTTGGGAAATGCCCAAAAGGACGGCTAATTTTGTGAATGCATGCAGCCCGTTAACACGGCTGCTCTGAGAGGCGACAGCAAGTAGAAGCTCAAAAGTGTCGGTGCATTGCGAACGCAGTAAACTCTAAATTGAGAGAACTTCAAGGGACCCGAGGAAATAGTTCACTTAAGGGGACACTACCCAGTGTGGGGATTGTGATCCCTCAACATTCTGTCGCGCCAGCGCTTTGGCGTGCCGTGGCGGCCGCGCTGGCGTAGCGAGAGGTGGCGCTGCTTACCACGGTGAGTGGCTTCCTGCCTCTCCCGCATTTGGGGCGTTCCGTAACGAACCCCCGCAGAAAGGAGATCGACGTGTCGCTCTTGATTGGCCACTTCGCCCCCGCTGTTATCTTAAAACCAGCGGACAGCGGGAGCCTGGCTTCTTTCCTGGGATTTTCGGCAGCGGCGACAACGGGGAACCGTCCGGTGCACCGGTGAGCGTTTACCCCTGTCCTTTGTAACTCTGTGAACGACCGTTCGGCCGTGGGCGACCTCCAGACCGACGGCGTTCACCAGCTGATAGCCGTTGTCTTTTTGTATTTGTTTTGTATTGTAAATAAACGGAGATTATCACCGTTACCAACGTGACTGGTGTCTCATTGCGCTCGACAAATGCAGCATGCCAGTTGGAGTACGAATCCCGCTCACGGTGGAACGTCTCGCACAGCGAACGTGGTACTCCCCAAAGGCAGTGGCCCCTAAAGAGAACCACACCAGAGAAAAAAAAATTCTGCAAAAAACATTGATTTTGAAAAATTTACATATTTACATCCATCTACATCCAGAGAGTATTCCCAGAAATTTTCACTAGTTTACACTGCATAGTTAATTTTTTATAAATTATTTTCTGTCCACCGAAGCTAAAGAAAAGGTAGGGTTTGGAGCACTTTGAACACATTTTTCTCCGTTCCACTTTTTGGTATAAATTCCATTTTAGTCAATCTATCGTTTGATAATGGCAATACAGGGAAGGCTCGTTCTTCACTTTTCCTGACTGAAATTTAATAAGGAATGCGCCTATGGAGTTTGTTTGTCACTTTACGGATGTCTTTTATAAAAAATGTTGACATTTTGTTGGAGACACAGAAGACCAAAAAGTTGACCAATTTTGCAGAAGAGAAAATTGATAGAAATCAATGACTTTTTACAAAAAACTTTCCATAGGCGCACCTCCTAGGCATTCTGCTACATATCTAGCGAATAAAAATCTTGAATATTGTGATAGTTTTCCGACGATAGATTAACTAAACAATGTAGGGGTGTTGCTGATAGAAGCTGCCCTAATTTCCTTCCCACTTAACCGACAGACCTGAAATTTTGTTATGCACCCTCTAGCATGACCACCAGCCTACCCTGTAAATTTCATTAATTTTAAGCCAAGGGTTCAAAAGTTGACCTTCCCAGGGGTGTATCCCCTTAACTGAAAGTTCACTAAACTGAATATTTACTCACTAGAATATGGAACAGCATAGGGCACAGCATACATTGAGTCATAAGTGTGAAATGCAATTTAAGGAGTCATGTACATCGATATATACAAAGCGCATAACAGTTACGTTGCTGCGTTTCTCATTTTGAAAAAAAACTCTGCAATTTTCATTTGCACCGGTGCTCTTCAAAGCGCATGAAGTAACAAAGCTGTCCAGAGAGTCTATGTTTTTTGCATTTCTTCTGGCACAGCTTGTTGTTGTAACGAAGCCATACCACAATGGCATTGTCCACTGGTTCGAAATATCTCCGTGCAGAAGTCGTTTGCTCTGTTGGGCAAATTGAATGCAGTTTCTCCTTCACAGCTTCAGACTTTTGCTTCACTATCGTTGACAACGTCGACGGTGAAATCCCATAGTCCTTCGCAACGTCCACTTGCCTTTGACCGTTGTCCAGACGCTGAAGGATTTTCAGCTTGTCTGACAGAGACAACCGCTTCCGTTTCATCGTACTCATTACGAAAGTGGGCGCACAAACTGCCGTCCTGCCGTTGTTACCCAAAACTAAGATGGCCAAACCGAACCGATGACAAAGAAAAAACAGACACACCACGTGGTTCGTTTTCGTCTACCGCACCGCCGCTTTGCCTTGGCGGTGCTGTAAACGCCAGCGATGTTAAGCCGTCGCTGCAGAGGGCGGCGGGCATTGGCTACGCCAGCGCTGCAGAGCACAAAACTTTGTTGAACTGATGTTTGTTGAATTGAAATATTCGCTATTCCAAAATTCGTTAATTTGTTTAACTGAAACATTTTTGCGTAAAATGCATAGGAAAACCGCTGGGGATTTTTTTTAAAGTTCGTTACTCTGAAATATTTGTTAAACAGACATTCGCTCAAGTGAGAGTTTATTGTATTCAGAGAGGCCAGTGACGCCTTTTTTCCCTAGTGCATCAATGCTTCCCTCGAGGGCCTCTCCTCCCACACGCTTCGACAGTCGGTCGGGTGTTCTCTGAATGTGGCCGACAAGGCTATTTCACTTCCTTCACCGGGCCGCGGTGCTTTCTGCGGGTTTGTAGCAGACTCACCTTCTGCAGCTCTTGGGGCTCTCCCAGCTTGGCCATGATCTCTTGCTTGCGCTGCTGCAGCTCTGCCAGGCTCTGGCTCGCTATGTCCTGCAACAAGCAAGGGTGGGAGTCTTGGAAGGCCTCCGAGGCACCAACCCCGTCCCCCGGAAAGGTACGGAAGGAGGACGTTTTCACAGAAAAAAAGGCATTACTTCCCCAATAAACATCTACCATCAAATACGGAGAAAGCGCACGGGCAAAAGTTGGAGATAATCCCGAATAAAGAAAGATGAATACTTGTTAGGTTTGAGAGCAGAAAACCAGAAGGAGCACATGGCAGAGTAGGCCCTCGCTTGATTCGATGGGGTGCCTTATCGGCATAGGGATTTGGCAGACCCCTCAACTTTTAAAGCAGCCGTGCCGCTCTCTTCAAGCCTGCTTTGCACCGGTACTCTCGTGTTGAGTTTCGCCACTTTTGTACCGTCTTCTCGGTGGAGCAGCCGATGCGAAGCGGCTCCTTGGTCAGCTTGGTGGGCTCACAAGTTTGCTGGGGTGGGCGCTTCCTACCCCCTTTGCTTGTAGTTCAAATGTTTCAAAAGCAGGGGGTGGGGCTTGATTGCGACGTCGGTGCACGTTCGGTATTTTATGGTACGTTCAAACTTGCAGCCACTTAAAATCCAGGGAGCACGAGAATTCGAGGTTGTGTTTGTTTAAGAAATAAAATATGATGCACAGACAATTTTTCCAGTATTCTGATAATTTAACAGGCTGTAAGACTTTACAAAAGCTTCTGTGCAAAGGACCAAAAAAAACATTTGGTTAATTATGTAAAAGTTCAGTCGACTGAGCTGAGTAACCAGCGGCTCATTGTGAGGAACCACAATAAACATTGGGCATTCAAGAAATACTATAAAGACTAGGCATGTGCAAATAGTAATAGTGGTTTCGGACAAATATTTTCTAATTGAATAGTTTTTCTAAGCTTTTCACTGCCGTGCACAACGCTTAAACAAAAATTCAACTGCACCCGTAAAGGCTGCTCACAGCCTTCCATTTGTTCACTTCTAAGCTCAGTTAATATTAATATTACTATGTGAAGTGTGGCATGTAAACGACAAATTTGTTGGAGCTATCCTAATCGAGGGATTCCTAAATCAGCTTTCTAAATGCAAATCTTTTTTTTTTTTTCAATTTGAAATTTGACAACAAGAAAAAAAACAAGCACAAATAATGAATGCGGGCTGTCAAGACATTGCTGCCTAACATACACTCTTGCATAATTGCAGGCGGGGTAAGCCCCGTTGAGTGCGCTTCTCCCAGGGCATTTGTGAACTGCGGGGAAGCGATATCCATAAAACCCGTAAGCTCTGCGGATATTGCTTCCCCGCAGTGCACGAATCCTCGATGAGAAGCGCACTCACAGGGATAACCCACCGCTACCTACACTTAGAAAGCATGAATATCCCAGTTGATCTCGAAGCGAATATTGAATAGTATATTATTCGGAACTAGTATTTGAACATGAGAATATTCCAACATACTCTTGGCATCTGCTTGCGCAGCAGTGCCCACACAGCCTGTTTGAGCGCACTTTTCTTCCTTTCAACTCGGTACGCACTGCGAAACAATGCAGATGCCGACATCCAAAAAAGTGGCCAATTCTATTACTTCCTCTCAAATAGTCGGCCCTGAAAGTGCAGATGTTCCTGCACCGCAAATCTTTCAGCTGTGTGGCAATGGTGTCTCCTACTTCAACAACACATCCAGCGCAAAGACTCCGTTGAATTCTGCTACAAGCACAACTGTGTTTTGTATTTATATTGTGAACATCCTTATTACTATAGCATTGCGTATAGCACCCCCAAGTCGGCTCTCAAAGTTTCGACTATTTTTTTCCCTCGCAATAAAATTCTAGCACCCATTTCGGATTGTCTAAATGACGGTCCACGTTCTGGCCACACCAATGAGACGCCAATTTTCTGTCCTGATGCAACTCTGTGCAGGAACATGTGAAAGTGAGCAACCAAAGCGGCCAGGTTGTAACGCACTGACGATGCCAAACGGCAGAGCTCATAACCACGCCAACCCCAAGCAGCTTTGCTCCGTGCTGGACCAATTGACGTCACGTTTGTGATGTCACTTGCGAAGTGATGTGTCGCACTCTTCGATGGCTGATCTTTGAGTGCTCGCTGAAATTAGTCCTTTGGATTAAGAAATTAAAAATACAACTGTTCAAAATACAAGCGTGTGATAGTCATAAGCAGATTGAGTTGATCATGTTTAACTTATTTCACAGACGTGAGGTATAATCTTAGTTTTGATTAAGTACCCTTTTATATTAACTTTCTACCAGGCTGACTTTTTAACCCGTTTGAGGCTGGGTTTGTGCCTTTCCTGCACAAAGAACGGAAATGCTAATCGCAGCTACGCTGTAGCATGCTCTGTGAAGAATATTTATTTATAAAAGATCACCCTATATTATGGGCAAAAAGTATAAGTAGTGATCTGCATGCCTCAACCTAGGCACAGTTTTTCGCATTGTACTTTTCGAGACACAGTGCTATGCTACGAAGTTCATTAGTAATTCCTAGATCGCAGAGTTGGTCATGAAACGCCAAGTTGAGCGACAGATTCGCCATTCTGTAACAACCACGGAGCATACAGAAAGTAAATTGCCTAAAGAAAAAGAAACTATGTGCCATCACAGAAATGAAACGGTGTCTTCATTGCTTGCTCATGCACGCTGCTACACATACAAAAAAATGACAGCGGAGCCGAGAGGGGGGCAGGGAACAAACTGAAACCACACAAGAAAGCAATAGAGGAGCATATTTGGGTCATGGCACTCAAAGGGTTAAGAGAGACTAGTATGTATTAATTGTACTTTCCCCTGTGTTACGTAATTCAAGAGGAATGGATTAACAAATTTGTTAGCAATAACAAAATTGGTTTTATTACGGGTGTAAAATGTCTCGGCAACTTATATAGTTTGCTTGCCCTAAGCTGATGGGAGCTAGAGCTAAACAAACCAATCATCCACCTCTCTTTTACCACCAGACCCCACTCTCCGTACGCGGGTACAAGCGGGAGAGCAATCGCGTGGCGATAAATAGACGTACGGCTGGTCCAACGAGCACATAGCTTCCACTACATTGTCAGCTTAGGGGTAAACGGACCATAGGGGACCGTGTATCTTGAAAGAGCGAGTCACATAACACAAAGTAAACCCTTCAAATTAAAAAAAATTGGCCCCGCAATTTATTTATTTTTAATGGAAGCTCCGAACAACCGCACGCCACAGACGCCGTACAACGGCAAACAGCTTTGGTGCGAGCCTGAAAGTCACCTGGTTCTGCTGCTGCCGCTTCTTTGCCTCCTGCAGGGCCCGAGGGGGCTCCCCATTGGTCGGCGGATGGAACGCCGCACTCTCCGGGTTCAGGGCCCTGCCTGGGACGGTCCCTGCGCACGCCAAAGACGCCGCTCCGTTGCCGACCGTCTCGACGCCCGAAAGAAGCTGGCTGTTCACGGAAAGCTTCCATTACCTGTCGCTCGGTGTCGCAAGCATCGGACCAAGCTAGCCCAATGCTTGCTAGCACAAGATTGTGTGAACGCCTCTACACGAATTCATTCTAAAGAGCTGTAGGGGCTGAAGGAACCAAAGGCTGAAGGAACCAAAGGCTCAAGCAATGAAAGGCTCAAGCAATCACAGTGAACTGGTATTTGTAAGTGCTTATGGCTGAGACAATTAGGAGGTGGCACCACTGAATGAAGCAAAAGTTGCCTTTCTTTGATGACAACCTGTAGACATCCATTACAGTGAACGACTTGTGCCCAGGGCTTTTCATTAATTTGGCAAATACAAAACAATTGAAAAAACGTCCAGCCTTTCCACTCTCGTGAAGAAGGAAGACCGCGGGAGCTGTACTCAATACACAGCCGCAATGCGCACGCGCCCGTTTCCCGCTTCTTCTCGTCTGACACGCCGTTGATCGTGGATACGTCTCCGCCGACCCAGAGTCGGTCGCACACGGCGCACGTGACGCCAAACGGGTAATCCACGAACTCCCTCCGGAACATTGCCGTCGCGCCCGGGAACTGTTCAGCCGGCGTGGAGTGCAGTCATCGCCGGGCCTCGCGCTTGCGCTTGGCCTCTGTGGCACGATCGTCGTCCATGGCGTTGGCCCGTCGGCGCCCTTTACACCGCCGGTTCCGTTCTCGGCGGCGGCTTTCCAGGCGAGCGATGTGCTCTTCTTTGGCAAGGGAATCTGAAGCGCTCAACGCAGTGGAAGTCGAGGCGACAGTGGCTTTGCGGCGGTTACGGACCCATTCGCGCTGCTGCGTACGTCGCCGCTCCTTCCGCAGCCAGTCTTCTTCCCCGAAAGGGCACGCGGCTGACCCATCCTGAGTCCAAACTGAAACTGATAAGAGCGTAGGAAACAGCGCGCAAAACAGACGAGGACGAAGAAACACACGTGACGAGCGCTGCGCTCGTTACGTGCGCTTCTTCCTTGTCGTCGCCTGTTTTTCGCGCTGTTTCCTACGATGAATTCACACCAACGCGCCACCGAACCATCCATTCTTCTATGATAGCTGGAAAGGTTGGCGCCATCTACGAGCGACGGCGGCAACCATACTGGTTGTGTGCTTGCCGCCGTCGCTTATAGATGGCGGTAGCTGTCCAAAGGCGTTTTTGTCGACAAGTGTTTTGTACCGGACACGATTTTCGGGAACCTAACCCTTAACAGCTCCACTGTAAAAATTAAGTGTGTGAGTTTACAAGGTATACTACGAAATTAAGGTTGAAATATATCTGTGAAAACTATGCATTTCATAGAAAATGCTTCAGAACATATTGGCCACTGCCAAAGGACCCATGAGACACGTGCATAACGTTTGGCATAATTGGGCTGTTAAAACTTTTTTTTATAATGAATCCTATAATCAGTAAAAATAAAGTTCCAATTAAAAGAGTCACCTTTATGGATGCATCCAAAATGCACGTCTTTCCCTATGTCCCGACAAAAGTTAGATTTGAACGCACCACCGAGGTTTCAGTGTTCTGTTGGCTATATCTTGGGGCCAGCAGCCACGAAACCACGATGGTGTATTCACATTTGGTGTTTTATCACCCTAGCCCTTGCATAGGTAATGTTTCTTCATTCACTCTTGTATCTCGTATCACCGTCCCTTTGGTATTGACATTTTTTAACTCTCCTGACCGCGCCCATAGACCGTCTATCACACTTAATCGATAGGCTGCCCATTTCAAAACTGCCGCAGAGCTTCCGCGCTTGCTGCCCATCTCGCGGGAAGTTTAAAATCTACTGTATCGGTTTCCGCGTTTCTCTCTCAGCGTGACGGCAATTTTTAAGCCGAGCGAGAAGCCGACAGCGCGTAGTCATTGCCGACAGCCATGGTCGCCTGCAAGGGCCGGGCGCGCGCTCGCAAGCGTAGCTACCGCGAACCCTCTGTAAGTTTTTCGGACTCGGATAGCAGCACTGGGTCCGATGAGCGAGCCAGGTCATCATATTTCAGTTCTGATGACCTGTGCTTCACCACATTGTGAAACTGCTTTGCCCAACGGCCTGTCAGTGGTGAAGGTTGACTTGATTTTGGGTAGCTTTAGACCTCTTCGAGCCATACTCATTATCACCTCAAGAAAAAGTTTTGCACATTGTTCGTACGCTGCACAAAGTAATAGTTCTTACAAGGTTTGGTTGCTGGAGAAAGAAGCAATGCTTTTGGCGTTTGATATGTGTATGTCTTGATAACATAATATATATCTACTCTAAAATGCACCTACATATTCTCCAGATAAGAGGGGAAATTAGTAATGCTCCGCAATGAGCCGGACTTTTTTTACTACTGTCCTTGAAGTGAACACGCGTATACACTCTAGTTTTTCAAGAGCTTTTTGTTGCCAAAACAAGAAAACGTTCAGTATACAGTTGAACCTCGATTTAACGAAGTAACCGGGACCCTCTAATTACTTCGTTAAATCGGGAACTTCGTAAAATCGAAAAAGGGAGACCTCGTGCACAGGCTGCGCAGGGAATCCGAATTTGTTCGTTAAATCGGGAAATTTGTAAAATCGGGTTTCGTTAAATCGAGGTTCAACTGTATGTTAATTTTGATTTACAATTTTCTTTTCTATATGAAAACATACTATCTTTACTCAGTTTGGTCCAATTAAAAAATGCTGCGTTTTAAATTAAATGTTTGCTTTGATGTTTGCATTATTCACGAGGACATTTACTTAGTGTCATTTCTATGTACCACCTCATATTGTAAACCTAATAGTTTCTTTAGGAATAAAAAAAAAAACCTTAACAAAAAGCCACACAAAACAGGCATTTTTAACTATGGTACTGTCGAGAGCGGTTATAACGAAGTCAACGGGAATCGGAAATCCCTTCGCTATATCCGCTATTTCGTTATAACCGACTACAGTTATAATGAAGTGCAAAAAAGAATGGGAAATCGGGATCGCTGCGCTGTAGCCGCTATTTCGTTATAACCGACTTCGTTATAACCGGTCTCAACAGTATGGGAGGAGTTAAGTGCACCATCGTAGCTCTCTTTAATAAACATATTTGACTTGAGAGGCAACTAAAAGCAATTACTAAGTGGTTCTAAATGATGCCAGATAAGTTTATAATTTAAACTACTTTATCTTCAATAACTAAAAGGAAAATTATTCAGAAATAATTTACTTCTTCAATATCTCAAGCACTGCAACCCTCCCTAAATGGCCCATTTGCAGCGGCAAACACACCATTAATCTTTTATCTGTACTATGTCTAAATTCCCCCGAAACGTTTTGGCTTTAGTTTTGTGAAACTCCCTGCATATAACAGTCATCCTGGCTCATACACAAGTTTTATAAGCAACCCTAGGTGAAGTAGAAAATTTTGCTCCCACAAAACATTCTGCCCTTGTCGAATTCATTAAATTTTACGCCCGTGAATATGCAGTCAATTCAGTAGTCGTAGAGCAAAACCTCAACAATATGTTCTCAGTTTATAGATTTTCCCAGCTGCTATTTCCGTGAACACTGGCGGCATTGAGCTCCCACAGAGGTACTGCGCACCAATTTCCTGTTTGTTGCATTTCCTTTCCCGGCTGCTACGTCCAATAATCGCCATGTCACGCGGCTGATGCGATGAGCCTGGCTGCAGCTGAACTCTTCCGGTTGCTCTGGTTCCTCTCTTTTGCCTCTTTGCACTGCAACATTGTCTGGGCAGGCACGACCTTGAACCAGACAAGCTTGGACGGGATCCAGGTTTACGCAATTTCTCGAAATTCATCTTTTCATCTTTCTCTGGTGTGCTGTGCTTTCATACACGAAGGACGCACATAGTTTTCCTGCTTTGTACCGGCACGTGCGTCAAGCTTCACTGCCTTGCTCCAACTTGCCAGGTGAAGTGATTGACGTAGGAATTCAACTAGGCTAGCTCATTGGAGAAACTCGCTTGCTATCGTAAGTCGATTATGAGTCAAACTTCAACTCCAACAAATGCGCATCTGTACGGTGAACTGAATAGCCGCCGAGCTTGCTTCTTCCTTCGGCCCTGCTCCCGCTCCAATACCCCGTGTCCAGTTTCTTACGGTGTGGATTATGCTCACCCTGTCGTTCTTGCTCCGTCAACGACAAAGCAAGAACGACAGGCCTGTCCTTCAAACGCCCACACTCCATGCCTTTCACTGTGCCTCGGCAGCAAGCTCAAGGTGAACGAGACGTCGAAGCACAGTCGAAGCTAGGAAGTTTTCGCTGCAGGCGGGACAGCTCCTCCCTTGTCACCTTGTGAAACTGTGGAGTGCTCCGCCGTCACGAAATATTAATGTCAGCACAAATGCTCAGTGGCAGTTCAGAGCACAAGTCTCTCTGCCCCAAGGATGACCCGCTTGCACCTGTAGCCCCCCCCAAGTCGTCGATACACTTACCGTCGGCAGGAAAGACCGCCTCTCCGTCAGCCGGATCAACCACATGGGGCAGGCTGTGGGAAGACATACACTCTCTCTCACATACTGTGAGTAAGCACTCAAAGGGATGCTAAGGAGTTGTCTACGCTTTCCGAGAATTTGGCTGAAATGCGATCTACGAGGGCCCAACTAGGAGGGAAAAATATATGTGGCATGGCATTTTTCTGCTTAAAAACCAGCGGTGGAAGATCGGACGTTTGGGCCTGCCCTCACTGTTGTTTCTTTCTGTCACGTGCGGTAACGATAAGGAGTCTGAAATAGTTTGAAAGCTCTAAGACTTCTACAAGTAATGGAATCCATTGAACATAATCTTTTACTGCCACTTAAACACCAGAAATGCACTGATTTGAAGGAACTGAGACCGTAGCACCGGGAAGGACTCCTGCAACCTCCATGCTCTTCGATGACGCAGCAACACGGTACATATGTTGAACTGTTGTAGTATCTGGACTGACTGCTACAATGACACAAAATAATACCCCTGCTCCACGGTAAGCAGCAAGTTCTTCACCAATGCTCAAGGCCCATTCACAGTATCGTTAGACCATAGGCGTAGACTACGGGGGGCATCGGGGCTCGTGCCCCCCCTGGTGAGATCCGGGGGTGAGATCATGATTCTTACCGAGACGCTGTTTACGTGCCATGAAACGAGCTTCTAGTAGTGGCATGTAAACAAAATAACGCACACAGCGACGGACACATGGCGATATACATAACGCTGTAAAATGTACCCCCTAAAATAAACTACTGATAGTTGCCGGTGTAAAAAAAAATTTGCAGAACCCCCCCTCCCCCCCGGAGAACTTCTCAGCCTGCCCCCCTCCTTCCGGGAAAATGGAAAGTCTACGCCGCTGCGTTAGAGTATGTTTGACTTTGTCACGAGTTATGACTGCAAGATGCTGGGACATCTGTGCTACCCACGCCGCACACCGACTAGTTCCCGGAGTCGCACTGTGCACGACATACAAAGCCTGGATGTTCCAGTGACTCAAAGTAGTAGTTCCTTCTAACGCAATTACGGGGAGATGCGGGTAAAAAAAAAAAAACGGCAATCTTTTGCAAAAAAATGTGATTTTGGGTTTTATGGTGTTTTATTATTTTTGGATCTTCATATTTGATGTATAAAAATAACTACCGTAGTGCCAGTTATGATCATGAAATTAGTCAAATATACATTTGAAGACCTCGAGACAACCCAGAACGGCATGAATCTGAGCCATTTTTCTCTGTGTGGTTCTTCAAGTTGTGACGTCGCCCACCATCACATTTACGTTGATGAGTAGGCCTAGCCATCTCCTCTCCATTGCAGTCTTATGCAGGTAGCTTCAATTTTTCACGGAATTTATTAACAAAATATTATTTTCCGCACCACGAAAGAGTATAACTACATATCTATGGTAACATTCAAACACATTTTTGTATAATGTAATTTTGGAGCATCTTCACTGTTTGTGCACAAGAATTTCTGTTCTTAATATTGCCCTATGCATCAGAACCAAATTTGGCATGCATATAGAGTAATCCCTCGTTATAATGAAGTCAACGGGACAGCAAAAAAAATTTGAAATAAGTGGTAATTCGATAAAAGCGACAGAGCCGAAAAGAAGTGCCAGCAGCCTTGAAGGTGGACGTATACACTGCGGAACACTCCGACCGTATATTTAATTTTGACAAACCTTGGTTATGAACATCTTGCGGCAGCTTTACCGAGTAAAAAAAATAATTATGTGGAGTTAGCCGATAATTTCATCCTCGAACTGCTCCAGGCATCGTAAGAACATTGTCACCGCCGCTGTACTCCATATTGTTTCGAAGCAGCCGTAGAGACGTTTCGAGTCTCTGCAGTCGTCGGCGTTTCACGAAGTGTCTCTCCGACGTCGTCTTGTGTTTACCCTGGCCGCACGCAAGGTCTATGATCGCAGCATCCATGGCAGGAGCAACAACGGGAACGTCCGGATCGACAAGCGTGAACGAATCAAAGTTAACCTCGGTGGCTTTGCCAACATGTTTTCACACACTTCCGTAGAGATCGTTGCAGCTATGGAAATCGTGCGCTAACTTGGCAAGCATGCTCGCGAGAAAACGTCCAATGTGTGCGAAGCAGTTGGCGCTCTTTCATCTTCGGGTCGCGGGCGCGCTTTCTCTTGCATGAGAAACTTCTCGAGCCTGTCCAATATGCCTTGCTTGTTTTGCAAAATGGTGGACAGTGTCGAACAGCCGATGCTGAATTGTTGAATTCTTTGGCGATCTCAGACTTTGGCCGGCCACTTTTCTCTTGACCTCGCATATCTAACTGACTTTTGGTAAACACTCACATCTCCCATACAACGCACGTGTGCGTGTAATACGCTCGCAGGCGCGACCACGCAGGCGCGCGCGTCGGGGACTCTTGATAGAGATCCCAGCTTCTGAAAGGATGATCTTCTCCGGGCTCCATCGCTCCCTTGACCTGATTCCGACAGGAGCAGGGCAGCATCGGCCGCAGGTGCCGTGAGTAGCGTCAGAACGCTGACGCTGCTCTCGCTGCTCCCTGACCGTGTCAGCGCATTGGCATCGGAAGGTGCGTTCCGCCAGCTCTGTGCACTCTGCCCTCCGTCACGCATTAACTCCGTTTTCCAGTTTTCCGTTTGCCTCAGTGGAGAAGGGGAGGGAACGCAAGGGTCTTGTGCGCCCCCGTGTAGGCTTGCGTGCTTTCGGCACCGCGGCCTTCGTACTAAGCGTGGTCGGCCACCGATACACTTCAAATAAACCGGTTAAAAATGCATTTTGGTCGGAACCACGTTTAACCTTGATAAAAGCGGTAATTGGAAAACAGCGATTTCGTTATAACGAGGAATTACTGTACTTTATTATATGTAGAATGCAAGTATCTAGGTTTGGCTAAAATGTATATTTTTTATATTTATAAAAAAAAATAATTAAGAAACGTTTGTTTGCCCTTTGAACCGCGTGAAGGGTACATGCGAGTGTATGGTACTGTAAAATATCCCATCGAAATAAGCACTTCACATCTTTTAGTAGAGCACTAAGTCAATCACGTGCAAAGAAGAAGCAAATTTGTGTTCCCCAAGAGGAAGCGGGAGCTTGACAGTCACAGCACACCCAAAAGCAATGGGAACTGGATCATTATTCAGGACTAAAAAGCCCGAACAGGCATTGTAGTGTCGTAGACAATAATGTTGATGTTGTCACAGCCAACTGACCGAAAGCTAGTCCAATCAATCAATCAAACAGTTTTCTTGACTGAAGATAATGTAGCGTCAATGCCATCGTCATTACCATGACAGAGTGACCAAAAGCTAGTCCAATCAACCAATCAGCTTCCTTGACTGAAGATGATAGTGTTGATGCCATTGTCACTACCACAACCGGCTGACTGAAAGCCAGTTCACTCAATCAATCAGTTTCCTTGACTGAAGGTGCTGGTGTCGATGTCATCGTCGTAGCCACGACCTACAAACCGAAGGCCATCGCAATCAACTAATCAGTTACCTTGACTAAAGACAATAGTGTCACTGTTGTTGTCGAGACCATATGACTGGCTTGCCAAAAGCTAGTCCAATCAATCCATCAGTTTCGTTGACTAATTGAACTGGCTTTTGTCGAATCAATCGATTTCAGTGACCAATCAAACTGACTTCTGCTGAGTTTCGTCACACGTTGCAGGGTCCCCACTCACCCCAGTAGGGAGTGCAGACCGGCCGGGGACGTTGTACGGGGCGGGCCCACCCCCGGCTGTCGATGGGCACGCTTGCCTCTTGCCCCTCGGTACCTGTGCAAAAACCCTCACTGTCAGCGTCCCCTACTGGAATACGTCCAAGATCGTTCACCGGCGTGATTAGTGCCTGTTGAAAGGACACTACACTCCCCAAAACAATATATTTGCATTTTCAAAGCAGGGTGCTTTCGTAGGCTGGTTTCTATGACTAGAAAGTCACGAAAGATTATGAAAACATAACGCAGCCAGGACTGGTTTACTGATTGCCAAGACCTGGAGGGTACCGTAAATAGCCGCAAGGTGGATCTTGAGGCGACGTGACCAGCTTTGTGGAGAAAAAATACCTAGCGTTCCAGTCTGCTCAGCAGACATAAGAACTTTCGCTTTACACAATCTTTCCCAGAAATAACTTCACGTGCCCTCAAGTACACAGATGCAGTTTATTTCACCTACATTTCAAGCTTCTTTGCCCTTTTTCTGTGTTTGAAATCAGAGGTCAACTCTTAAAAATCGAAGCGAGGACGAACTTAGGGGCAACCATTTGCCCGTAATGCTGGTACTTTTAGTGTTTTTTCCCAGCATAGCCGGCCACATGACCAGAAAATATCTCTTGCGTCTATTTTACCAGCAGGTTCAGATACCTGCATTGACTGGAAAACTGCCCTAAACGCAAGGGCGACTTTGTTGACCTAATATCTGTCATTTCACCAAAAACATTTATTCCTAAAAAAGACTGTGTATGTCGTTGTTTTCCATAAAAAAACAGTTACCCTTGGGAAAATTAAGGGGGGGGGGGGGGGGGGTGCAGTCCCCCACTCCCTTAAATCCACCCCTGCCTGCTGTAATATGCCGAGATAGCTCACCTAAGATCGAGAGTGAATTGGGTGAAAACGAGGAGTGGGCTAACTTTCGGCGTACAATCGAGAAAAGTAAAAAAAAAACTATATTAGATCACCTTTTTCTGCCAAACTTGTAATCGTCGGCGAGGGTCAATGAAGCGAAGATGACCAACTGCCAGTCAACAAGGTTCACATATTCCCGCCCCAGCTAACTAGCTGCATTTACGCCGAGGTCGTGTTCGATTCGAATACTCCGATCGCTAGGGGTGGGCCATCATTCGGTAATTAAAAGAAAACAGCAAACCGTGCCGAAGACAGAGGCGGGTTATCTTTCGGGGGCGGGGCGCTCTCTCGGGACGTTACGGCGGGCGCGCGGAGGTCGGGACGGCGTTTGCGGGGCCCCACCTGTCCACCTCGTCCTGGGAGTGGGCGAAGGTGCAGTGCACGCCCCGGGGGCAGGAGCCCCTCTGGGCCAGGTCCCGGCAGAGGCTGGTCTTGTACTTGCCCTGGGGCGGGGCATCCGGCCCGGGCTTGCCGCCCCGGCCTCCGAAGGAGCCCAGGAAGCCCACCAGGCCGTGCACCACGGCGTGGGCCGCCTCACGCTGTGGCCCACCTCCTCCCAGGACGCCTCTGCACCCCCGACGCCCGGGAATGAGCGCGCACTCCGACCGACAGTTTAGGAGTCACGGGGCGTGTAGTGTGACCCGCGCATCTCATTATGTCTCCGCAGCATATGAGGATGCGGCATTTGCCAAAGAATGAACCATGAAAAAAGAAGCGCAAACATTATAAGCCATGCCCCGTATTTCCCAAGTTGTTAGCAACCGTAGACTTCAAACAAACCATTTGCTAAATTTTTTTTTAAAGCTATCATGTTTTTTTTTTTGTTTTTTACTTTTTTTAACGAGTAGATTTTTTAGTTTTAAAATATCCCAAGGGGTGCTATCAGGAACGTTCGCTCCTGTAAATAAATAATTTTTCCGGGAATGAATTATTTCCAACCTAAGGGCACCGCCTAAAGTGCTGCAGCTTTCTGGACTTTCAAACGCAGTCTATCCGAGTTTCACTTTTCGCCCCACGAATCTCGGTTTGGGAAGACTATCTCTTGATAAGTAGTTGATGCAAGGAGCCAGTTTTTAAGTTTCTGTACCAAAATGTTGTAGGGAACGCGGCTGAGGGCTTACTTTCCGCATTTTAGTGATATGTTGCGAAAAAACCTGCAGTATCTGCGTGCAAAAAAAAAAAAAAAAAACTTTTTTCACATTTTTATTTTTTATTTAAAATGGTGTAATTTCTGCAATTTCTTTCCATAGGTGCGCGATGCGGGTTCTATAGTGCATGTTTCTCCGAAATAACTGGCCATTGTCGTCATCTTTTCTGAACCATATTTTTCCTCCGGGGAGTACGGTGTTTATTTCATGTACTCTTACGTAACTCTTCCAAGGATAAACTTAAATCTTGCGCCGCGATAACGCAAGGATTGCCGTCATCGCAGCGTCCCACCTCCTGGCTGTTGGAGGTTCCATCTGACTGCAGAGCGACCTGCAGTATAACGGCGTCTCCCTCATCCACCTTGGCTGCCGTGCCACAATCAAGGGTTGTGGCGGGTAACGGCACGACACTTCCACGACGTCGTCGGGGAAGTCGAGAGACCACATTCGTGGACGTGATAAAGACACCGGCCCGAGACGCGTTTCGGGCACTATGGCGATAAAGGGTGGCCCTGCAGCTCAGAGTCCCCTGGAATAGGGAATGCTGCGCTGCGCCAAGAAAGGGGAAGGAAAGAGACCCCCCGACGGCGGCCCCCACCTGGGCTGGGGTCGAGTGCGGCGAGCAGCTCGAGGTGCGGCCTGAGCAGGGACAGACTGCCGGGGTCCCCTGTCCGCTGCAGCGCTATCACCAGCTCCTGGACGCTCTGGCCAAACGACTGCGGGCTCTGCAGCTGCATGGAAACGTGGGAATGGGGACGTGTCACAAATGCCGCAACTGGCTTTGGGCAGCCACCCCCTGCACGTACTTCGTTCCCTAAATTCGACGTCCATACGTGTGCATTGTATGGATGCAGACCTGTGCAAAAAATGTATGACAAAAATGTATGGCAAATTGCTAGGCAGTTGCGTTGCATACGTGAAACATTCTAGCATCACCAACGTTTATATCATTGTTTAGCAGCACGCTTAGCCTGTTCAGCCAGATGCCTACCTACGTTCATGGCACTCTTCATCAGATAATCTAACGCATAGCATTTGTACACTTGAAATGAAAAACTTGGTGATCTTCCAGAACCTCCTGACCCACTCCTCTCCCACCTCACCTACCTCTCCTCCTCACTCCACTCCTGGTCACATGGCCTCCCCATTAACCAATCAGCGTCGAGCACCTCACTCCTCCTGTCCCATTTGTGAACCAATCAGTGTCGAGCCTTATGGCCACTCTTTTATCCAGGCTTCAGGAAATGTTGGACACCTATCCAAAGAATGTTTCACATTAAAAAGAAATTGCTGTATTTGCTCAAAAATAAGTTGGCCACAAATGTAGGTCAACCTTTCTTTTTTCTTTTTTAAGGGACAGAGGAAAGTTTGGGCAAAAGAATGAAATAAACTTTTATTTACAGCACTCTGAGCTAAATCACAGCGCGATGCCCAAAACTTATTCATCGTCAAAATTTCCAGACACATCATAGTCAGAGGCTTCGTAAGGTTCGTCGACATCCTCTAAAATTTGCAACAATACCTTACTAATACCATTGCAAAATGTCAACAACAACAAACGAAAGAAGGTTAAGACGGGCAAAGCGACGAAAGACCAAATATGAAGACGTGAGCACCGCTGCGAGCCGCTGCGAGCAACAAGAAGCGAAACCTCTATATTTTTTTTGGATGGGCGCGAAACGTGACGCCCCTAAGGATGCGCGCGAGCGGCGGCCCGCCGGTTGCTGCTGTTTTGGTTGTTTTCCTGCCCCAAAAGCTTTCTGAAACAAGATGCGGTGCGACGCTACGGCGACGTCGACTCAGTGACTCGTTAGCTTTATGCGCTCGGTAAGGTCATGACATTTGGTCACGAATCTAGGTCGAAATTCTCCAATCACAATTGTAAGTCAATGCTTAATTTTTGACATTTAAAAAAAATAAAAAAATTTTGATTGTTGTTTGAATAATTACGATACACTAGCTTGATCCTGCTGACAAAGACTGGGAAGCGCAGAGCGTTTTGCGAATCAGCCGGGCACATGTTACGAGTTGCGTCAATACATCCCGACACCACCACGACGTCCTCGCGACGTCAAGACCTCGCAACGTCAAGACAGCGTCACGATGCAAAGCGATGTCGTGGCATTACATGACGTCACGGTCCTTTCGTGACGGCCCTTCATGACGATCTTCTTGCGGAATTAGGCTGACAAAACGCGCCACGTTAAGAAGGGGGACCGAAGCGGGACGGAAGACGGGCACCTTGTCGATGATGGACTGCATGTGTGACTTGTGGGCGGTGTCCCCGTACAGCAGGGAGGACCACTGCTCGGGAGCAATGCGCAGGCCCGCCTCAGTGGCAATCTGCACAATCTGGGCGTCGTGCTCCCTGCGGAGCGCCTCATACGTGCAGAATTCCTCCTTGAGCTGCATCAGCGACGAGTCCCCCTCGCGCTTCGACACCTGCAAGAAGACGACCGGCGTTGGTGCAGTGCCTGGGGAGCGTCCGCAGCTGGTGTGTTTAGTGTTTCACCCAGCCCATGCATCCAAACAGGTTACGTCGTGGGAGCTGGCATGCCACGCTATCGGACGTCGTGGTCTGAGTGGGTGGTCGTAAAATTCCGGCAAAAAAGACGAGGAAATGCGAGTGTCACCACCGTTCCAAGAGGCGAGTAAAAAAAAAAAGGGGGGGGGAGGTCTTGAGGCTTGGTTGTGTTCCTAATAGGAGAAACGGGCACGCACGACTCATTTCTGACTTTTTGAGACGCTTACAAATTGTCTATCAAATTTGCATCAGAAACATTCACCTCAAAATCCACGTTAGTGCCCCTTTAAAGATTAAAAATGCACATAATCAAAAAGATCAAGAGAAGGCTGTTCCACATAACTGCGGCGCTACACACCTGCACGAGGCAGTGGCACATAAGCGGGGCACCGGCGTCACCATCTCCTGCCCGTACCGAGCCCAGTGGTTTGCGCCACCTTGGCCGTGTCCCAAATCTTGCTCAAGTGGATCCGAGTTACTTGTATGCCACGTCGCACAATAACGCGGATAAGATGATGCCACGGTCCCCGACAAGATGGGGACAGTGAGGAGTTCTAGTTGTACCACCTCCGGCGCAAGCTACTTACGTTCGACAACACTTTGCCATCTCGTGAGCTTCAAACGTGCACGCGCTGCCAAAGCACAGTGGAAGGCGACGAGAGGCCACGGGAGGTCGGGCATCCGAAACACCCTGCCATTCTCATTCTTACGGTGATTATAGATGAGGGTAGGTTTTTGAACACCAAAGTACAAAACCTTTATTCTGAAGCGAGATCAAGGTCACTTTGGAATACATCCCTTGTATACACGTAACCTGCCCCGTGCTTGCCCATTTGTCACGTATACTGTGCAGTTCGTTTCCTCCCTTTCATTTACTTTACACCAATGAGCTAAACAGACGAGTCGGCACGTAAACAGGCTTGAAGAGCATGAGAGAAGCTTTCCCACCTTGAAGCACGAGGCCCTGTAAAGAAGCTGCACCACGTGGCCAATGCTGGTCTTGGAGGCCTGGGGGAAGTGTGGAGCCAGGCGCTGCACCACAAACAGCACCAGCACCTGCAACCGCAAAGCGAGAGCACTGTGAGAAAACTGAGGGCCACAGGAAGCGTCGTACCTTTCGAAACTTAAAAGGGGCACTGACACATCAAAATCATATTTTTTATTATTATCCGAAACGATTGAAAACGGTGCCGGGACATTACCCTCAAAATTCGAAACTTGGGAATTCAGTATTTGTGAATTAAAAAAACAATTTCCAAATGCTGAATTTGAAGTTCACGCGCGGTTCCCGGCAGTGCAGTCAGTCAAATTTTGCGGTCTCCTGCGACTCGACTTTCTCTCGGACCTCCGCTGACCCGAAGCGAGGAGGAGGTGGGATAGAAGGGAGCCGGCGCGGGAAAAAAACGGTTTTTTCGCCGACACGCCGATCTGCTCGAGCGCCGCCAAAGAGAGGACACAAATCTAGGAAGGGACATCTCACCGAACTCTGATTTTTGGTATTTCAAAAAGAGGGGCCGTAGTGCGTTCGCAATTGCGTTAAAAAACATGTTTTACGATTGCCATTATTAAATGTTATAGAAATGTCGCCTACAAAGCTTCTAAATTTCCTGATTTTTGACGTCATCGATCATAAGAAGCAAGGAGGTAGCGGCGGGAGATTTAAACGCCAAAAATAAAAAAGCGCGCGCGCTGCAAGAAAAATTTTTTTTGCGATGCGGTTTTTTTTGCGTGTTTATTACTACAACTTGCGTCGTTTTAGACAATAAAAAATACGACCTTTGGGGTGTCAGTGCCCCTTTAACTACTACTTTTGGAACTTAAAAACGAGAAACATACTCGGTACGGAGAGAGAGCACCGGATGTCAAGCGATTTGAAGAGCTGGTAGAAATCAGCTTCTGCGTGCGCAGCAATAGGGAGCGGCAGAAATATACCAGATCTTGATTTATGGGACACTCCCGTTTTCAGCAACGATTTTTCAAACTGGTGATCTTCCCTGGTCCTTTCTGGCTGATAACTATTCCCCTGGAGTTCTGCAGAATGAATCACGTGTCCTGAAAGCGCAGATATTGAGACGCCACCATTGCTGTTGCGCGCTAATGGGCGGAGCGCTAAGTTAATTTTTCGTTGAATTCAGTTAAAACATGCGGAAGCAAAAGGCAGCTACGTCCACCCCTCTCCTCAATCAAGCCTGCACATTAAACCTACCGTATTTACTCGCATGATGAACACACTTTTTTCCCCGAAAAATTGACACATATTTGAGGGCTGCGTTCATTACGTGGCGTAAATTTTTTGTATTAAAACACTTCGTGCAAATGTCATATTAGGTGCCAATATGACGCGGCAAGGTACTGTGGCACGTCTCCACTGATGGAGGTGCACCCACGGCTGGTCACGGGCGCACCATAGTAACCATGCTCTATAAATTGCGAACCTTTTTAGGGCACTTTTGGTGTGCCTTTTGCCAAAGGAAAAGCACCTTTCACGATTTTCCGAAACAGACCTTAGACGACGGCGTGTTTGTTGACATCAATGCAACCAATAGGCGAAGAATGTCCGGGGCTGGGCAATTCCTCAACCCAAGCTTCGTCAAATGTGATCACTTCCGCAACATGCACTTGCAGCCATTACAAGAGTGGCTTGGCTTGGCTTAGCTTGGCCTGACCACTTGGCAGCAAAGGAAATTGGCTTGGTGGGCTTGGTGGTTAGCTAAGTTGGATGCAATTTGAGACTAACGGAGCCGAAAATTGGACGTGTGTTCATTACGCGAGGGAAAATAAAAGTCAAAATATTGGTACCTGTTGTCGGAGGTATGTTCATTATGCGAGTGCATTCATTGTATAAGTAAATACAGTATACACAGCTCAATGAACGCAAACTCAACCAGAGCCAGAGACAACTTAAGAGCTCGCACGCCATGGGACAAGGATCTCAATGACCTAGCAGACATATCATGCAGCAATATCCTGTGACGCAGTGTCATGTCCCTAATTGCCAGGGTGACTCAGGCAGTGGGAAGTAAAAGTATGCACGACTGAAGCAGGCGACAGGCTCATAGTGCCCTGGTCTACCTGTCAGTTGGCACGACAATCCGTTTGGGTCGAGTTCCTAATGAAGCCCTAGTGAACTTACTGGGTGGAGCCCAGGGTGCAGGCCCATAGCCAGGGAGGGAACTCTAGGAACCCAGGCGCTTCTTCCCCCAAATCTTGGTGGGGAAAAGGGAGGAGGGGAAGCTGGAGCGCAGCTTCGCGAATGTCAAGCGAAACACATCTTACAGCAAAGCTGTCTATGGCTAGGTTTTGGCGGATCATCTCCGGCGACAAGCAATCAATTTTTCTCTCCACCACCGCCGCCTCTTTCCCGAGTCGTTTATACTCTTCACCATGCGCGGCGTCTCTCCCCTGTGACATTGCGCAAAGCCGCACGTTCTTCGGCGCAGTGCACTAGAGCCTGCGCCGTGATCGACGTAGCCGCGCTATAATAAAACGTCTCTCTCCGCCCTACTCCTCGCCACAGGCGGCGTCGCTCCCCCTGACATTGCGCAATACAGCGCGCTCTTCGGCGGCCACCTCTGCGGCACACTAGAGCCTGCGCCGTGCCTGGCGTAGCCGCGATATAATAAAACAATAAAACGTCTCTCTACCCCTTGACGTTGTGCAGTGCCGCGCGCTCTTCAGAGCGCCAGCTTCGCTAGGCTTCCCTCTTCACAAGGTGGAAGGGCTCTCAACTTTTTTTCCTTGTTCAAATTGGTATATGAAGGTGGCATTGTACTTGCTTTGTTGGTTACAGAACCATAAAAAGCACCTACGCCCAAATGTCACTTCCGGACAAGCAATCAAGCAGCGTTTTTGAAAACTATGAGATTCAATACCAATAGGCAGTACCTGCAGCCTTGTCAGTGACACCGTTCACTATTTTTCATATTCGCATGCACGTAAGCGATTCTTCGTTAGAGTTGTCTTTGGCGTTGGTAAAATGCAGAAGCAAGCCAGATGGCTCAATCAACAACAGAACTGAAAAAGTAGAATGGGGGACGTATTTGAAACGCCGAAAACCAAGCTTATTTCATTTTTTTCCTCTTCGGAGCAACCCGGCAGCGTTTGCTGAGGCCATTTTGCCTGCCGACAAACCAACATCTCAAGCACCGGCTCGTCTGAAATTCAGATAAAGGTCTGTACGTATAA